>VXBJ01005355.1:0-52130 GCA_013400055.1 Nycticryphes semicollaris | reverse complement strand
TCCAGGAATGGGGCATCCACAGTTTCTCTGGGCAACCTGTTCCAGTGTCTCACCACCCTCACAGGAAAGAATTTCTTCCTGATATCTAAATATCCCCTCTTTCAGTTTAAAACCGTTACCCCTCACCCTATTGCTACGCTCCCTGACAAAGACTCCCTCCCCCTCTCTCCTTGTAGGCCCCCGTTTTAGGCTCCCTTTAGATACTGGGAGGCCGCTATAAGGTCTCCCCGGAGCCTTCTCTTCTCCACACTGAGCAACCCCAGCTCTCTCAGCCTGTCTTCATAGGAGAGGGGCTCCAGCCCTCTGATCATTTTCCTGGCCCTCCACTGGACCCGTTCCAACAGGTCTATGTCCATCCTGTGCTGAAGGTTTCCACTTGCTTTAGGGCAAGTGCTTTTCATTATTTGTTAATAATAATTAAAAAAAAAAATAGTTCAACTGCGTAAATATTGTTTTTTTTTTTTTCCTGTTGCTTACTGTGACCGTTACCCAGATGTCTGTCAGAATATCAATCCCTTACATTTCATTGCAACCAATTTTTGGTTTCGTTTACTTTTGCGGTCCTAGGCAAACCGACCACCAGCAGTTCTGAAGCGTGTCGCTTCTGCGGTTGTAGGAGCGGAACAGAACTCTCAGCAGTGGGAAGCGTTTGTTCTGATACAGATTGCCAGGTGTGTATTAATCCTCTGAAATGGTGTGAATGTTGGCTGTTGTATTGTCATTCAAACGCTTGTAAGTTTGGAAACGTGTCGTTTATTTACAGGCTACAAACACCAGCAGTCCACCGAAATACTGGATAGTTTCACCGCTATTTTCAAAAATATCTTGCGTTTTCACAATAGTATTCCAATGCTGTCAGTATAAATCCAGTCTGCTGGAAAGCTTGATTAAAGTAGTTTGCATATAACAGCCTGTTTATTGTGAGAGCGTAGAACTTGTACGACTGGGCCAGGTTTGTCAAGCGTATCCGTATGTCCCAAGTGGTTTTGTGCCCTACAGCACAGACACAATAGGCAGAGGGCCAAATCCTTTTTCTGGATGCCCCCAAAATCCAGTTTCTTATCCCACCCTATTTATTTCTGTTTGTGTGCCAACTTTGTCTCCTTTTTTCCCCCCCTCTCAGCCTATTGAATATATTCTATTACTGTTATATTCATGGAATCATAGAATCATTCAGGTTGGAAGAGACCCTTGGGATCATCGAGTCCAACCATCAGCCCTACTCTACAAATTCCTTCCCTACACCAAATCTCCCAACACCCCATCTAAACGACGCTTAAACACGTTAAAAAACTCGATGACCTTTAAATTCCTTTCCAACTCTAACCATTTGATGATTCTTTCTATATTGAAATTTTAAAAACATGGTTTCAATATGCCATTGCTATTCAGGAGTAAGGTCCGTAAATGAAGGAATCGGTTTTACCTCAAGTACACAAAATGTGTGGGTTTTCCCAAGTGCCCGCTGTAGCAGGAGACAACGTGAATGATGATTTTTTTTCATCTCAGTTTATTGCACGACCCAGCAATCCTTCAAAAAGCGCCGCTGTATGAAACCATTCAGTGCAAGGGATTTAAAAAAAAAAAAAAAAAAAAGAATAATTATTTACTTTNNNNACTTTTAATAGGAGTATGCTAAAATTGCCTGCAGCAAGACACACCCCTGCGGTCACCCGTGCGGAGGCGTTAAGAACGAAGAGCACTGTTTGCCGTGCTTGCACGGTTGCGATAAGAACGCCACAACTCTTAAGCAAGACGCTGATGACATGTGCATGATCTGCTTTACTGAAGCACTTTCAGCAGCACCAGCTATCCAGGTTCAGCTTTTTCTTCCCCCCCCGCCTCCCACCCCACCCTTTTAAGACATTAATATTACAGTTGTGATGTTAAGTGTGTAAGAAGTTAAAATATTAAGTCACTCCAGTAATACTTTTTAAAATTCCAAAACAGACACAGTAGCAATGTGTATGTTACTTAAGAAGCTTTCTTTTTGCCTGGTGTTACTCCTATCTCGAGAAAGCAGATGATATCACTCTAGCTTCCTGTGTGCACTTGATTCAAAATATGTATTTTTATAATGAGAAAAACAGCTGAGGGTAATTAATACACAGACTTCACACAGACTTCACACAGACTTCACACAGACTTCACACAGACTTCACACAGACTTCACACAGACTTCACACAGACTTCACACAGACTTCACACAGACTTCACACAGACTTCACACAGACTTCACACAGACTTCACACAGACTTCACACAGACTTCACACAGACTTCACACAGACTTGTGGTTTTGGAATGGAAAAGTTATGATTTTGACAACCATTCTATGTTATTTCTCTTTGTTAAGAAGAAAATGGGGATCTTCTAGGATTTTAAATAGATTAATTTTGGGATGGATATGTATTGCCACGTGAAAGCAAATGAATGCTTCTGGTTTTGTTGCTAACCTAACTTCAGTCTCGACTTACACGAATTCTTCTCTCTAGCTGGACTGCAGCCATGTTTTCCATTTGCAATGCTGTCAACGAGTACTAGAAAACAGATGGCTTGGGCCCAGGATAACTTTTGGGTTTATGTCCTGTCCTATTTGCAAGGTAAATGAGCTGTATGTTTACTGCCTATGTGAAACAAGTTACCTAATGCTGTCTTTGCTTTTCTATTTATCTTTTTTTTAATTAGCCATTTTTGTTACAATATACATTAGTTCTACGTCACTTGTTGCCGTAATTATCCATGTCACTCAAGAAAAGGGTATCATTGATGCATCTTTTTACCTTCCTCCTTCATGTTGAATTTGGGTAATTCACGGCACTAGCTTGTGACTATGAAATGATAAAGACCTGGCACAGAGGGCTGTCAGTCGTCATTCTTAATTGCTGGACAGGAAGTCAAAAAGCACCAAAACTAGAGAAAACAGACAAACAGAATATTCCTGTGCTGTGGTGAACGTTTCACGTACCCTTTACCATCCCTCTGTGGTTATTCCAGTCTGTTGTAAGGGCTGACGATTTTGTGTAACAAAAGGCTATATAAAAATCATTCCCGCTTACTGTTTCTGCAGCAAATAAAGTATATACTGTATCAGCCTTTTTTTTTTTTTAATTGTCCATTGCCTGAGCTGTTAGGTTTTTATGACATCATTATATTATTTGCGTTTGACTATAATACAAATTACCACAGTTGTTATAATAAAGGTGTGAGATATTTTAATGTTTGGGGTTTTGTTTTTATTTCAGAACAAAATCAATCATACAGTATTAAAGGATTTGCTTGATCCAATCAAAGAACTCTACGAAGATGTAAGGAGAAAAGCGCTAATGAGATTGGAGTATGAAGGGTTGCACAAGAGTGAGGCCATCACAACACCAGGTGTTCGATTTTATAATGACCCTGCTGGCTACGCCATGAACAGATACGCTTATTATGTTTGCTACAAGTGCAAAAAGGTATGGCAATTAGCACTTTTTCCAATCAAGTGTGTGTTACTGATTCAAAACAAAGTAATTTCTTAAAGAACGGAACCTAAATTTAATGTATTGTGCATGGAGTAGGAGAGCAGGAAAAGAAATTGTTGTTAAACTGTAATTAAGAGCGCTGAGCAAAGCAGATGTACGTAGTGTCTCATCTTGGAAAGCTCAAAAGCGTGTACAGAGCAGTGCAGAAACCAAAAGAGTATTGAGGTGGTAAGTCTTCTTAGAAGACAATGCAGATGATACTGTCCTGCAGCACCAACCATCCCTTCGTCCCACTTCCAACTCATACTTTATAGGAACATTAAAATAGTATTAACATGTAGGTTTCATTCTGACTCATTGGTCTGGAGAGTTCCTCGCTAAGATTCCACCCCAATACAAGTTTTATGCAAGTTGGAATTGATTGGAGCTGCAATAAACGATGAATTTGGGGCAGAAAAACGCCCTGCAAGAGTGTTGGTGCGGTTTGCCCCAGTGATATCATCTCAAACAGATGGGAAGAATCTTCTCTAAGTTTGAGTCATGATAGTGCAGTTGTTCAGGATGGGGATAAGGAAACTGCCATCCTTAACCACCTTAGGCCTGAGGTCAGATCTTGGTATCCTGAGTGCCTTTGAAGTGCAGCAACTCTGGAGGTGAGGACCAGGTGCATTAGAAGAATGAAAAAGGAGCAGAAAGAGGAAATGTGTGGTCTGGCCTGTTGGACTCCGGGTCATGTATGGACGGTTTGCTTCAGGTAGAGGATGAGAAATTTATCCAGAAGCCAAAAATTGTACACCTGTCACAGAGAAGACACCAACATTCTTTATCTATGATTAGAGAAATTTGGGATAATCTCTGGATTAGCTTCTTTCATCTGAAGCTGATTTTAGTGCCAGTCTCGAGCACATCTTTTTCCTTAGGAATGAATGGAATAAGGGAATTTCATGGTAAAATTTTCAAGGGAAACCCCAATAATTTTTATGGTAAGTGCACGTTTTATGTTGAGTGGACAATTTGGAAATAAGGAGAAAGGATTGGCTTCCCTTCCACATGCTAGAGAAGAGCAGTAATGAATCCCTCTAGCTCATTACTAGACAGTTACTCAGGTCACTTTTATTCCTGCTTCCCAGTTAATCCATATTCATTCTTCATCCTTTAGCAACTTGCCTAGGGCCTTTTTTTTTCCTCCCTTACAAAAAAACCTTTTATTATCTTGTATATAATTATTATTAGCAGTTTTTATTCGTGTCCCTGTTTTTCATTACATTTTCTTTCCAGTGCTTAATACTCTCTTATTTCAGTGTCTTTATTTCTCTCTTTTTTTTTCCTTTCCTTGTATCTTGTTACTTTCATAGTGTGTCTGTATGTCTGCACAGTGACATTCAGCTATACCATTTTTACCTTCTTTTCCTTCCTCCATCACCTCTTCACCCCAAAGTCCTACCCAATTCATGACACACACATCAAAGCACTCTCCCTTTTCTTTTTAGCCCGCAGGGTCTGGGGGAAAGTGGGCTGCTTAAATTTTCCCTTCCTCATAGTTGCCTTGAGACCACTTTCTATTTACAATCATGGCAGAAAGGCGAGAATTGTTGACAGCAAGAATTTTGTGTGCTAATTAGTTAATAAGATGATAACGAAGGGAGTTTCTTGTAGTAAGATGGAAGGGAGTGCCTACTTGAAGGGAAGGAAGATGTTGCCTCCTCACAGCGTTCCATGTACTGTAGTATATGAGGAACTTCATCAGCGTTGGCGGTCTTACTTGGTGCTTTTTTGTGCTCAGTGTTTTCTGGGAGAATAAGAGGAGGAAGCAGCAGGAATCTGTAGAAAATAGCAAAATGCTAATAATAAGGGAGGGATCCCACACCAGCATAAAAACTGATACTCTAATTGAAATCCCTCCCTCCTGGTAGAATGTTTCTTTGCTACTCTCAGCTTCAGATGTGTCTTTCTTACATACAATTCATAGAGCAGCCAGATACTGTTTCAAAAGCCGTGAAGTCACTTGCACAGCCCAGAGTACGCTGCCCAGTGTTTTGGTCTTGTTTATCCTGAGACTGAGAGACGCTGTCTTAGTGCCTCAAAAACATGTAGCTAGAGTCAGAGTCAAGAGAGAGCAGGATAGTGGAGACAATAGTAATGACCCTCACTCATCCTTCTTGCCATACAAATGCTATTTGTTAAAATCAGTAGCTGTCTCTGGTTTAATTAACGTCCAATCATTCCTATCTGAAATTTAGGCGTATTTTGGTGGCGAAGCTCGTTGTGATGCCGAGGCTGGACAAGGAGATGACTATGATCCCAGAGAGCTTATTTGTGGTGCATGCTCTGATGTCTCAAGGGCTCAGGTAAGCAAAGAACTTGTGTTTTTATTTCATTCTGAAGCTCCAAGTACCTGAGCTGTGCAATAATTCAGTCACGTGTAAATATATGTATTCTATAATACCGTAATATACGCCAGAGAATGTAGAAATGCGTTGTTTGGGTTGTTACACCACGGCTGCTTCACTGATTGATTGGCACTTGTTTTCCTTCTGTTTAGATGTGTCCCAAACACGGTACAGATTTCTTAGAGTACAAATGCCGCTACTGCTGTTCGGTTGCTGTTTTTTTCTGTTTTGGGACAACGCATTTTTGCAATGCTTGCCATGATGATTTCCAAAGAATGACAAGCATCCCTAAAGAAGAACTCCCACACTGTCCTGCAGGTAGTATTTTTACAGAGCAAATTTACCACGCAATTCTGAGATTAGTAATTATTTCTGATTTATGTTCTTATCTTTTCTTGTTGATAATTTTTAGGGAAAAAAAAAACAACCTAAGATCAGTCATACAAATTTTAAATTCGTTATCTTTAATGATATTAGAATGGTTTTGTTCTATGCATGCTTTAGATTTTTTTGTTGTTGTTGTTTTTCTGGCAATGTCATCACACTCATCATTTAACCATTACCTGCTTCAATAGAGAAATACATTTCAATTTACCGACACCAATTCAGACTTCAGATGTGGAATTATGTTTTAAAATTATATTGGAAAAAATGAACACCCTACTATTAAATGACGTATCTATACTTAGGTACCTGTGACATGCAAACTGTTCCCCCATTTTCTTAGTTCCTTACTTCATGTGCCGTTCGTTTGATCTCAGTAAGGCACGTTATTTCCCTTGCTGTTGGAAAAAAGTGAGATATATTCGATTAGGTATTTACAGAATTAAACAAAAAACATTACAATTCCTGGTACAACCTTAGAATTAAGTGTTTACTGCGGAGTGTAATTCTTGATCATATTGATTGTTTTTTGCTTTTAGATTGTGCTAATTTCTTTCACAGCATTGATGAGGTGAAACTTATTTTAGTGATTCTCCCTATAAGCTTTTTTTCCTTTCCTTTTCTTTGAATTTGATTTCTTTTAATTACATGGTAGTTCAATCATTTGGGGTTTTTCCTTCAATTACAAATTCAGCATGTGACATGACTGTTTTAAGGAGTTAACAATGTTTTGATCATATTTTGTCAGATCTAATTGATATTTTTGTTCTGTTGGTCTATGAAGCCTTTAGACTTGCTTGAATTTGACTGTGTGAAAGTACCTTTCTATCTGCTGTTTATTAAATAAGCCTTCGGTTTTGATGCCTTATAAATTCATCCTAGAGATGTATTATCTCCGCTTAGCGTGTTTTTTGAGGAAATGTAATATATGTTCATCATCTGCAAGCATTAATCTTTTCTTTGTTTTTTGGTTGTTTTTTTTCCCCTTGCCCTGAAATTCGCTGTAGGTCCCAAAGGTAAACAACTTGAAGGAACAGAATGTCCACTTCACGTTGTCCATCCACCCACTGGTGAAGAATTTGCTCTGGGCTGTGGGGTTTGCAGAAATGCTCACACTTTTTAGACTAGCATTTTTTTTTTAAAAAAAAAAAAAAAAAAAACCCAGAGCAAAACAGGTGCCCTCATCCCTCAAGTGTCCTGAAAATTAAGTCCAGCTGGGATGAGGATGGGACCATTTCATAACCCAGGTAAAAGGAACAATTTACAGTGCAAGAAGGATGCCAAATACCATGTACATAATCCTTGCTGTGAGATATTGACATTTTTTTGAACAGAGACATCAAAACTTGTGAGGTGTTTGCATGTGGCCATTACAATCATCGGCTAGGAAACATTGGACATTTACAAATAAATAATTGCTATTAAAGGATCTGTGTGTCTGTGGACTATGAATGATGCTGGCTTTCAGGAGAAAGAAAAAAAAAATTAAATTGATTATTGTATACTGACTTTTTGTAATCTTGTACAATTGTAACGCATCACAAGTGGGGATGGGAAAGAGGAATATTCTGGTTTATTTCCTAGACTGTTATAAAAAAAATGAAAAAAAAAATTGTGTTAGGAAGGCATAAATGTAACAAGTATCACACTGTATATAAAGGTATCAATGTTTGTCCTGTATAAGAATTATTAAATTACAACAGCAGTTTCATTTAAACTTCTGGGTTATGTTTGAGCCTGAAATTTTAATGAAGTGCAATACTGAGTGTGCCTCATATCTTGCAGCTGTAAACATAATGGAATGTACATGTCAATAAAGCCACTGTACATTTTTATACAGTGAAAGTCTAATGAATGTGTAAGCCTCCATTTTCAGAAATGGTTTTTACAACAGGGCGGGGAGGAAGGGGGTGGTTCTTACAATTATTTCATCAAGTTCTTTTAAAATAAAAAAGTTTATCGTGTAAACTGGCGGTTATAGCAGTACTTAAGACATGAAGAGCGCTGCTCAAACCTTTCAAAGAGAAGCTGGATAAATGCAGAAGCATTCATATGAAGTACTGTATTTCTGTTTCAATTCCCAACAACGTTTTAATACACAAAAGAAGATTGAATTTTAAATTGTTCTTATCTGTTACTAAGATTCTTCAGTAAAATATCAGCCACAGATTTAGGACGAATAGCCTTTTGCCACGAATCCCAAAATGTTCATTTAAGAAGAGTGCTCTGCTCCTCTGCAGTGAGAAACGAACTCATAACTTCAAGTAAAGACATGAAGAACTGCTCTCACTGTTAAGATATTGGTAAATGGCATCCAGGTAGATTAGAACACCTTGATCAGACCAGAACTGTAGCATCCATCTCGTCTAACTTCAGACATGGGTAACGTATACATCTGTCTGCACTTTAGGAGAGATGGGGAAAAACACACACCTCTGAAATACGATTTCTTATTCACAGTAGCAACGTGGGGGATGGGAGTAGGGTTGCAGGCATTGAGACAAAGGTTGCCTAACATAGGGCTTGCATCAGACTTGCAAAGAAATATGTAGGTTTTTGAACAACTAACAAGTTACTCAAACAACTGAACATGTGAGAGTGAAGAATTCTAACTAGTTGGGTACGTATTTGGAAAGATACATAGCAAGGAGCTGGGCTGCTTCTTGGTAAGTTCTTGGAGAACATTTGAAATACGCTGTATGACCAGGAAAGAAAGCAATTAAAAGGTTGCTTTACTAGATTTGATTATGACTGAAGGGCTGTTTAGACGAAAACAACCATGAAGTGACAACACTCATGATTCTGAAAGGAAAGGAGAGAGAAAGTAAGACAAAAGACATTATCTTCAGTTAATTGACAGAAGTCTTAGGTAAGATCCTGTAGGAATCAAGGGTGAAGAAAAAATTATTTAGGAGAGTTGATGTTTCCTTTAGAGCAACCAGCTCTTCTAAGATCAGAGCCAGCAGCTGTCCTAGTGCAAACAAAGGACATAACCTGTACTAAGCCGTCAGCTTGGCCAAGTCAGAAACTGTATATTAAAAAAAAACAAAAAAGGAATCAAAGTCAAATCACTACATGACTAGAGATAAATAGCGGGCAGGAGGGGAAGGTACAAGATAAAATTTCATTTGCAAGGGATCTAACAGACCTAAAGAATTAACAAGTAGGTGCGAGAAAGATTGGTCCTGGACCTGCCATCACAGAATGATACGGGGTTGGAAGGGACCTCTGGAGATCTTCTACTCCAACCCCCCTGCCAGAGCAAGTCCACCTAGAGCAGGTTGCACAGGAACTTGTCCAGGCAGGTTTTGAATGTCTCCAGAGACAGAGACTCCACCACTTCTCTGGGCAGCCTGTTCCAGAGCTGTGCCACCCTCAAAATGATGAAGTTCCTTCTCATGTTTAGATGGAACTTCTTATGTACAAGTTTGTGCCCATTTCCTCTTGTCCTCTCACTGGGCACCACTGACAAAAGACTGACCCCTTCCTCTTGACAGCCATCCTTTAAGTACTTACAGGCATCAATCAGATTCCCCCTCAGTCTGCTCTTCTCCAGTGATGGAGCCCTTCATTCCACCAAAAAAATCGATGATTTCCAATCACATTAAATCCTCTATTTGAATGTTAGGAGGGAGCCAATTTTAGTGGTGATCTTATTCAGCACCTTGAAGAGTGAAGATTCTTCCTACATTGTACTTCACTTATAGAAAGAGAGTACGACTTACCTGTCCAGAGCAGGTCCATACTGTTGATGTTTACCTCAGATGTAGCCATCTTCAGTGGAAAGGCACAGATACTTCTGGGATTGGGTTCATTTCATCTCAATGTAACAGGCGAGCCACCCGAATAGGCTTAGATGACTGAAAATGCACTTTTTCAAGTTAAAGTCATCACAACCTACCCTGCAGTCTGAAGCAGGAGCAGTGTTTTGGATTCGTGACACCACAGCCTTCGGCACCAGAGCAGATTTTTTTTTTTTTTTTGAGATGATACCAAAATACAAAGAGTGAAAAGTCCAAGTTTAAAGTGTTCTTCCATGGTTGTCGCTCTGTGTTTGCTGGGTAATTGAGTTTTTTATAAACAGATCATCAGCCTTTCCTAGCCCTGGTGGGTGAAGGGTAGACAATGGGGCCGGTCTTTTTGCACTGGTGTCCAGTGAGAGGACACACAAACTTGTACATAGGAAGTACCATCTAAACACAAGGAGGAACTTCTTCGCTTTGAGAGTGGCACAGCCCTGGAACAGGTTCCTCAGAGAGGTGGTGGAGTCTCCATCTCTGGAGACGTTCAAAACCCACCTGGACAAGTTACTGTGCAACCTGCAACAGCGCTTTGGCAGCAGGGTTGGACTAGATGGTCTCCAGAGGTCCCTCTAACCCCGTATCTTTCTGTGACATATTGTGGCCTGAGGTTTGGTAATTTATTTTTTAATGTTGCCAGATATTTCCTGGAGACCTACTATGGACCTTAAAAAGACTTAAGTGTCTCTATTTGAAGAAGTAACTTCCATACTCAATAGCTGACAATCATGTATCTACAATCTGTGAACTCGCACTGGACATTCCCTGAGCCACTTTCTGAGCGGTTCTATTTAGTTGGGAGGTACTGCAGTAAATTTGGATTATACCAGTGGTTAGAGTACAACAGGGTGTATGCAGGACAGAGTCTGGAAGAAAGCATGACCCAGTGTGTTTATTAAGGATCTCCCTATCGTGTTACTCTCATATATCTCTCCTTCACAAGCCATCCCCCTCCTCACTCCCTACTCAAAGCCTCTTGTTGCTGCCCCCCTGCTTTTCATTAGGGCTCTCAGGTGCAGATTTCTATCCTTATCCACTGCAGACAAGCCCTTTTTCTCCTTCCATTGCTTTCTGGCTATTGCTTCTCCCCTTTAGGAGCCTCTTCCTGCACCCCAGTGTGCAGGAGTGGAGCTGCTGTGTGGAGAGGCAGCAGGAGGAGCAGTGTCCAAACTGGGCTGGGCACACACAGCCCAAGGAGACACCCAGCAGAACCTGGAGCTGCTAAATCCCATGCTCAGTGTATGCTGGACCATTTTAAAGCCAGTATGTAACGTTACAGAAGGAGATTTTTATTTTTTCCTAAGTACACAAAGAGGAACTTTAAATGTTCATAATGTAGGTGTCACCAAGTACATAAGAGGTCTGGGTGCGTTTACACCAGGGATTTCAGCACTTCCATGTTCCCAGGTCATGGATTAGATGGCTGTAATAGAAAATAATTCATAGGGCATTTCAATTAGAAAAGTCACCTTTTTAATTGTGAGCTGACTTGATGAAGCATCACTAAAATAAAGTACAAAAAAAACCCCAAACTTTCGCCTAAAAGGATGTTGAAGAAAGACAAATTAATTACAGTGGAAGATTAATGTGCATAATTTGAAGTGGGTTTATGCACAAATTCTTGACGTAAGTCCTTGTGGGTCTTAAATTATGGAAAAATCAGTTACACAGAGCAGACAAACCTGCAGTGTCTGACAATTATCCTTTTTAGAAAATTTCTGTGTGTAGCACCACAGTTAGAAATTAATTCTGGTTTTTAGTTTTCCAAACTTCTCTTTCCTATCAGGTTAATAGGAGTATTTAGAAAACGGAAATTACAGTGGGGAAAGGACACGATGCTGCTGTGTTCGGTTTGTCAAGTGGGACTGAGTGAGGGCCAGACAGCGTCAGGGAAACGTTTCGCACACAACTAACTCTCCGTGGTTGCTGCTCCAGGGAGATAGCACAGCTGAGCACGAGCACCAGGCTTTGGGACAGACGCAGCTCCCACACACGTAATGGTTGAACCTCGGACACTCTGCTCCTAGACCGCGTCGGACATTCGCGTCACCACATCTCCCCCCCGCACCGGTTTATAGCCAGATGCCAGCACAGGCCACTAATCAGATCAGTCCACAATAAGATTGCTGCACGCTGTTCCAGCAGTCTCACGTGCTTTTCTGTCAGGTGTTGATCCCCAGCCCACGCAATGGAAATACTCAGCTCTTGTCTGCGCCGCCCTGTTTGCCACAGCTCTCGCCACGCTCAGCTAATTCAAACCAAACTCCGCTCCTGGCCGAGGCGAGGCCACAGTACTCCCACTCAGATCATATATCATTAAGTTTACAAATAGCTTAAACTTTCACAAGTGTATCCACCCACCGAGCACAAAACGAACAGTAAAAGTTAATAAGGCACAGACAATTAACCAGTCACTGGCAGGGCCTGATAATCGTGGTCCTTACGAAAGGGTTTTCACTGGCCACATTGTACCAAGTTACTTTGGTGTTTCACTTATGCAGAAACTAGACAGGGAGCTTCAGGATCACCCAGTCATTCAGGACAGAACTCCAAACTGTGTAGGTTTTTGCCACAGCCCCCTCTTTAACCCACGCCAGACGCTGCAGACGACAGAGCATGCACTAGTTGTACCACAGATGCTCCATGTCCCTCAGCCCAAGGCATACCTGAAGGGCTGTGCCGTCACATTCCCTGCGCTCACTGCTGGGGTCTGGTAGGGATGAACTTGCACTGCCAAGTGTTCCAGGTGGCAGGATCTCCACCAGGTACATCTACGTAGCTGCAACCAAATACAGAACAACAAATTGATTATAATCAGTAGCACGGAACGCAGGTGTGACAGGACATCACAAGTCATTGATAATCACCCGAAGATGTCTCCTGCCAGTGAGTTTTCTCAGGTAACGGCCACCTCTGCAGTGTGTTGGGAGTCAGGAGGCACCTGAGATGGTGCTGAGATGCAGTGTAAGCATTTCCCAACCCTCTCATGTTAAGAGGATAAAAAAGGGAGTTTCTCTAATGATGATATCCGTTGCTGAAAAACAATAACTTCATTTGGCATTGTTAAAGAACAAGTTCTGGTTTTCTGTTTTCTTCTTTATCAGCACAGTCTGCTGAGGAGTAAGATTGTCACAGCCAGCCTATAACAGGTCCTTCAGCCACTGACTCATCACACAAATCTCCCCATATTTTTCGCAGCTTGCATCTTCATTAAATTGGAGTGGGCTACTCATGCCCTGCAAGCCTCACGTACTTTCATCATAGCTGGATCTGGTCTATTTTATTGTTACTTAACTCTCTTCTGACTGCCTCTATTATTTTTTCCCTCTGCATTTTTTTTCCTAGCCCTAGGGTGGTGCACAGCTGATGTGTGACTGCTTTGGGGCTACTTGAATATAGCCAGAAAATCATCACAGATGAGACTTTCGGCGCTAAAAGCTGCAGCATTTACAACCGAGACCTCACAATCACAACATTGCTGCAGGCTTCATCAGGCAAGTGAAAATAGGAAGAGGTGTACCTGTATATGTAAGATCTCCCGTCAAACACCAGGCTATCCTTCTTTTGGCTTTTATGCAAGCACCTCTATGGGCTGTTCCTCATCTCCACATGATCACAGCTTCAAAATCTCTGTCAGAAGTCAGTGACTCTCTGATCAAAAGGACTGAAACTTCAGAGAGCTGCTCCTTCTTTTTTTGGAAAAATAAAAAATTACAAGGCAGTTTTCTCAACAGTTTTGTTTCTGCATACCAGGGCTCAGTACAGGCCCCTGGACTTTTTTCTGGCACTATTGGAAAAGTACACAAATAAAAATAACTTCACCTTTATCTTTTAAAATACTACTCTCAAAAACTCATCTGTTCTTGGTTAGGTAATAAGGCAGAGAAACCACCTAACGAAGATATGCCTGTCAAAAGATTTCCAAGTCACTAACTAAAGCTTGAAGGTGCCTTGCCACAACTGGCAACAACATAGCTTTCTCACAGAGCAGACCAGACCTATGAATGTCTTTGGACCTTTGCTACTTGGACTTTTCTTAACCTGCTCCCACCTCTCTTAGCTCCAGCTCCCTCAGGGTCCAAGAGCTCTACAATAGCATGGCTCTCCCCTCCAGCTAAGCCAGAGCCAGCCACAAGGGACTCACCAAGTGCCAGGAGAGGGTGCCCACACCACCAGCTGCCCATAGGTTTTCTTTGATTCAATTCTGGTAAACTCTCTGGTTCTCATGCTTTGCCAACAGACACCACAGACGCCGTTGGCAGTGCTCTGCACCATGTCCAGGACATGATATTCCTCCAAGTACAGAGCTGCAGCTTCCTTTCTTGCTGGTTTTGGCTGCCAGGCTCCCAGAGTGATGCAGAGAGCTTCTTCTGCACTTGTCTTCTTCTCCTACACTTAGTGTGCCTAGAACATACACAGGCAATTGCAACAAAGCAAATACGAGCACAGGCATTGAAGCAAACTCCAAATATCAGGCAGCAAAACAGACCCACAAGGCACCGTAAGAAGTCTCCCTCAGTAAGTCAATAAATACATTTAAACTCTGGTAATGCACTAGGGATTTTAAAATAATGTTACCTCAAAATAATGAAATTGCAGCCCTGATGTGTCTCCTGAGACTTCTACACAGACCCAGAAAATACTTTTTTTTTTGCCACAAGATGTTCTTTTTTTTTTTCCCTGCAGACATCAGGATGAGATTAGAGCCTTAATTGTGGTGAAAAGGCATTTCTACTGACTTCACAAGTAGAAGACAGATCAGTCCCATCACATCATCAGTATAATGCTGCCTGAAAATAGTAAGGGAGGTGACCAGGAGAAGTGGCAGCTGTTTGCTCTCCATTCATTGATAAATAAAGATCCTTCTCTCCAGGTCGGGGTCAACCCTTTGCAGTTCCGAGTCTACCTTCCTCCACTGCATCTCCAGCAGCTTGAAAATGATATACTTGCAAATACACTTTGTCATTATTAGAAACTGTAAGTGGGGGCTGTTATCTTACCACCATTAGAGAGCTGGAAAATGGGGCTGAAAGGAGAATTCATAAACAGGAAGAATGGAATACACCAAACATTTCCAGGTGGGTACAGCAAAATTACTTCATTTTTCTTGACAGCGTTAGCTTTAGCCATAAACACACCTCATTATCTACCAAGGTTTGCGTAGCTGTTCTGTACAACTGAACAAGTTACACAGTCACAAATTTGCTACTGTGTGCTATAACAAGCATGGCTGAGATGCCCATTACTCTGCTCAAGGTGTGGTGATAACCCCCCTCTTGTTTCCAGATTTTTATTGCATTTCCTGAAAAGCCAAAGGCTGGGTATAGATTTATAAATACACATTGAACTATAACGTAGTTCATGTAGTAGTAAATGTCTCAAGATATTTTGAATTGGAGAAAACAAGAATAGTCATTCATAGAAATTCAAAATTAAAATGAACGTTTCTTACTGAAAAACATTGCTGTTTTTAAGCAAGCCATTTTTCCCTACCAATAATCTCAAGGAACTAGATATAGAAATGAAAGAAAAAAGAAAATAATTTTTAACAAACTTTAAGTATGCACAAAAATGCTGTTTAAGAATGGTTTTTTGTAAGGTGCTCCTCGAAGAACTCTGGGATGGTGACATTTGAGAGACCACCAAAGAAATGTTACTGAATTTTGAAGCTATTTAAAGCATGTGGAAAACACTGGGTCCCATCCGGCTGTTTCGAGGAAACTTACTGTTGGACAATGGCCTGAAATTCAAAATTCAAGCAGTAATTTATTAGAGCTTACAAAAAATAGTTTTCGGAATCCTAATGATGCAAATTTTCAATTATGTACAGGACAGAAAACTGAGCTGTGTGATGTACCACACATGCCAGGAACACTCCTAAACAAGGCAATTACATGGAATCACAGAATGATATGAGGTTGGAAGGGACCTCTGGAGATCTTCTACTCCAATCCCCCTGCCAGAGCTGGTCCACCTAGAGCAGGTTGCACAGGAACTTGTCCAGGCGGATTTTGAATGTCTCCAGAGACAGAGAATCCACCACCTCTCTGGGCAGCCTGTTCCAGGGCTCTGATACCCTCACCATGAAGAAATTCCTCCTCATGTTTAGATGGAACTTATGTAAAAGTTGGTGCCCATTTCCTCTTGTCCTCTCACTGGGCACCACTGACAAAAGACTGGCCCCTTCCTTTCGACAGCCATCCTTTAAGTATTTATAGGCATTGATCAGATTCCCCCTCAGTCTGCTCTTCTCCAATGATGGAGCCCTTCATTCCACCAAAAAAAAAAATCGACAATTTATAGGTGTTGATCAGATACCCCCTCAGCCTTCTTGCCAAGAAGATCGCAAGCCAAGGGAATTGCCACACATCACTTTGTCTTCTTTGCCTGGCAATATCCCAAGCACTTCATTCCCAGCGCCTGCTGGACCCACGAAGCATCAATTCTCTATTATTCTCCATTAAATTTCTTCCTAAGGCTAGCCTGACACGGAGCTTCCAAACCCCCAAGCGAATTGGCTCTACCAGTGATGAAGATCCAGCACCCCTGCCGGTATCACCCTCGGTATCTTTTTTCTGGACTTCTCTCATCCTTTCCTGCCGGCCGAGCACCCGACAGGGAGGCCTTCAAGCAGCCCGGGTCTCGACACCCCGCAGTGCGGTAGCCAGGCGAAGCCTGGGGAGGCGGCGTACACCGAGGCAGGAGGCGCTTGGCAGCCGGGGAGGCGGGAAGAGAAACGGGGAGGCGGGAGGAGGACGAGCCCGCCCGCCCGGCGGCGGGAGCGGGCGACTGAGGCGGAGACCGCCGGGCTAACGGCTGCGGGGCGGCCGTTAGGGCGGACAGTCGCCTCCCAACGCCCGTCACGCGCCACCTCCGCGAGGTGGAGGAGGGAAGGAAAGGGGAGGGGGCGCACCGCCTCCCAGCCCGCCCGCCGCCATTTTGGCTGGTTTGCGTCGCTTCCGCTGCTAGGAAGTAAACAGAGAGAGAGAGAGGAGGGGAGGGAGGGAGCGTACGCGGGTGGAACGGAACAGGACAGCCCGGTAGAGAAGGAGAAGGTGCTGGGGTCGGTGTTCGGTGGAGGGAGCCGATGTGGCCGGAGCGGAAGCGCCAGGGCGGCCCGAGTCCCGGTTAACGCGAAGCGCTGCGGGGAACCGCCAGGTGAAGGGACTGGAAGGGGGCGGGTGGCGGCGGCGCAGCGATACCTTCCTCTGGGAGCTCTGCTGCGCTGCCGATGGAGGGAGGAGAAGGGGGTCCGAGCACTGCGGGCGACTGGAGCTTGAGGCCCGGTCCGGGAGCGGAGCCCCGGCCCGGCGGTCTGTCAGAGCCCCCCGGCGCTGGGAAGGGGCTGGGCCGGAAGGAGCCGACCCTCAGGTGAAGCGTCTCTGGGAGTAGCGGGGCTTAAAATCGACCCTCGGTGTTCATAGAGGTATCGCTGTTTCCTCGTAATAAGTCATAAAGTGTCAATTCCTCGTTGTTGTCAGCGCAGCTGGTTATTGGCGGCCATTCAGGGTTCGGTTTGTGTGTGGGTCGCCCCCTCTTTCGGTTCGCCCGTCGTGTTCTCTCCCCCTCTCCCCCCGGCCCCTCCCCGAATTAGAGCAAGCACTCCTGTTGTTTTTAGAACAGCCTTAACTTCAGGTGGGAAACAACACAAGGACCTCAGTTAGGTTTGTTCCTGGGAAAGCCTTATCGGCCGGATGTAAACAGCCGTGTACAGTTGTTTGGGTTTGGGTTGTTTTTTGTTTTGTTTTGTTTTGTTTTTTTTTCAGCTGCCGTTGTGTTCTGTCTGCGCCTTACTCAGCAATAAAAACAATGTTAAGCATGTGCTTTGCTCCTCCTCCTCCTCCTACTTGGTGCCTGAGCTATGTGGTTATGGCTGAACAGGACTGTAATGCAAACAAGGCAGCGTGGGTTGCACCCAGATGCGGAGTTCAGAACGCGGAGTTCAGAACCAAGTTATTATCATAGGTTGAGAAATTGGCTTGGAAAATCTTCAGGAATTGGGCATCCTGCTTCCACACGTCTTTCTGTCCTGACAGAGCTGGGGTTTCTTTTTGTAGGGGCTTGGTTGGTTTGGGTTTTTTTCTCCTGTCTGTCAAAATCTGAGATTTTAGAGGAAAGTTGGTTATAATAGCAATTTGGGAAAACTAATCAGTGATAAAGGTGTCCTGAGTATTCCAACAAGAGTTAAAAGCAAGACCAATGCACTCTAAGAGTTGATAAGCAATCGCAGTTTGAAAAAATAGGTTATACCTATACAGTAATACACTAACGTGGAATTTTGCATCAGTGTCTTCCTCGCTGAAAGCTTTGTTTTTCTGTTGGCCTTGGATTTAAAATGGTTAGATCTTTAGACTATCGGATACGTAAAACAAAGCTAAGTGCCTAATTGCATTTGCCTGCTCCTGTGTTAAACTTGCAGAAATGTTTACTCTCTTAAGTGGCTTTTTTTTTTTAATAGGCAACTTTTAGATGACTGTAGACTTCTGTGGCAAATATGCATTGTTTTAAATTTGTATTTGTTTTATTGTTGGGCACATTAAGAGGTTCAAACCAGTTATGTTTTTAAAAAGCTATTTCAATAAATTCTGAAACAAGGTGACAAAAACTAGACAAATTAATTAGAAATTAGGTGACAAACCAGTCATCTGATTCTTAAAATAATTTTTTTTGGTCATGAGCTTAGATACTTTTTTTATCTTTTGAAAAAGTTCCATGAGGAAATATTTTTGAAAACTTATGATTACTCTGTTTTCAATTGCAGAAGCATACAAGATGTTGTTAACAAGAAAGTTGCATGGAAATGTCTTTTACCATCCCCTACTTTTCAAGCCACAGCACTTAGAAAACATAGCTTCTTACTTTCTTGGAAGATTGTAACCTGAAATTCACCATCAGTATAGCTCTATTAATAGCTACACTGCCTCTTTTCTTCAGTGGCTGTACATAAAAACAGCAGATGGTACCCAGCAACTTCAGGAGTAGGTTTTGATCTGTAACCAGCACGTATTAACTACTTAGAACTCACTGAAGTTCGTTCAGGGGTGCAGCTTGTTAAGTTGGCTGTTTGTGACCCGGTACACTTCTGTAGGGCATATCGCAGAGGTTATTTTTCCAGCTGAAAAAATCATGTAGTTTTGTTAGTGGCAGCTCTCTCCTGGTATTTTCTTTTCTGGGGGGGGCAGGGAATAAAAGGGCACCAAATCTAGTGCTTGTGTCTTTGAAAAGATCAGTTATAGTAAATGTGTTGTGTATGTGAATTTACTCCACTGTATGTGCACAATAGCCCCTAAAATGTGATAAGGGAGGAAATGCACAGCTTGACCCTCTAATGCTGTGATAAAGTAGCCTACCTGACTGGAAAATTTATGCATGTATATTATCTTATTAGCAAAAGGTGAGGCAGGATCTCTGTAAAGGAAGGCTTGGAGAGCCAAGTCTAAAGTTACCTTGTGTAGTTTTTACAGACTAACAAGAGATGGCTTTGGAAAGACTTAAATACATCAAATATGCTATCCCGAATTTGGCAAGTGTACAGTTTGTGTATGGTAGCTGCTCGTTATAACCTAGTTGTTTGGAAGATCTAATTAGCCTAAAGTTTAAAGGAGTATTGCATTTCACACTAGCTTATTAGAAATAATAGTCTTGGACTATGCTTAGCAGTTATCTCACACAAACACGAGAGGTTTGCAGTGAATCTGATAATCTAATTCTTGATTGATTTTAAGTTTAATTGTTCAGTTTTCACAGTTGCAAAATCCATTTCCTTCATCTTTTTATTAGTTGCAGATGGTTCTAAGTCACTATTCAGTTTTGTTGCTTTTCTTCTGTACTAGTGAAGTTAGTAGTTCAGCAACAGAACTCTCTCTGGGCTGGAAAGCTTGTTTCAGCACAAGAGTGGTGTTTTGCAGTTTTATAGTCATGAGCTGTGAATCGCAGTAAATGGTTCCCAGGAAGCAAGTGGAGATTTTTGCCTGGTAGTGTTTTCATCATGCTTGTCCTGAAGTGGTACTGGGATAAAAAATGAAGTTGAAAAAAAGATCAAGAGCCAAACTGGGTTCATCAGTCTTTCTTGACAGTACGTTCTGGTTTGTTTACATCGTTTTGTGAATAACTACAGACCATTAGTGATAGCTTGCCTTTGTCATGTGAGCAGGTAGGATCAAAGTGTTTTGAAGATTGGTAAAGGGATGCTGGTCTTGAGAAAATAATCTATGAAGCATGCATTGGATGATAAACAGTATAATTTTTCACTTGTGTGTCTACAGTATTACACTTGGTTTTTAAAAAGCCTTCTAAACTTTTACTTAGTTGCAGCACACAGCAGGGAAAGTTAGTTGTCCAGCTTCCAAATGTACTGGACACATGATAATCTTATATGTGTAATTGTATTTGCATGTTAAACCAGAGCCATTTTACTGTGTGTGAAGTCCACGTTGATCTTACAGAAATCATGGGGGCCAGGGAGTGCTTATAGAAGCCCATCCAGGCACTGGATTCTTTTAGCTTTTTAGAGACTAGAGTGTATTGTGTAGTTTATTGTGAAGTCTCATCCGTAGTCCTTTAGGACATGATATGCACAGCATCGAGGCTTTTAAAGATAAATGATTGGGTGCTAAGTTCAATTGTAAGCTGACACGTACAAAAGAATACGCTTTGATCAAAACCCAATCCTAGATTGTTTTCAGATGTATGTAGTGGTGAGGGTTTGGTTTTTTTTTTTCCCCTCTCTAATAACCTAATATAAGATAGAACATCTGTAAGAGACCACTATGGAACAAGTATATGCTACTGAGCATGACACAAATTTGGTGCCTCTGACTTCTGGCATTTAATACGATTTTGAAGAAAGTTTGCTGACTCTTCTGTAAACTTTTTTTGTGGATTGAAACTTCCAGATAGTCACTGGAAACCTTCCATATTCCTTATTTACTAGTTGGAAAAAATGAAAGGATGCCAGTGCTCTCAATTAAGTATGTTTTGTAAGGATACTGATTTAAAATAGATGCATATTGAAGTAACTATTTTTAAAAATAAATAAATAAAAGGTTCTTCCTGTCTGGGAATAAAAATGAATTGGACAGATACATCATCTGCAAGTTGCAATGCCTGCAAACATTCATGCACTCATTTACTTTCTTGCCTGATTTTTGCCTTCCACAGTTTCAAATGTTGTTCCTGGTAAATAGGACTGGGTCAGCAATATGCATGTGACACAAAATTGTTTAGAAGAATATCCTTCTGTTAGTAGTAAAGTAGAATGATAATCAACAAAACAGTAAAACAAATTGGGTTCAAAGTGTTTTCAAACACAGAAGTGAAGCACTTAAAGGAGAGTGACTGTTATAAATGGATTACCACTGTTAATGATTAAAGAAGTAATAGTAAAGGTATCTGTTTAGATGGTAAAGTTATTTTTAGACTGCAACTTCAAGTTCATTGTTACTTCGTGGGGTTTTTTTTCCTTCATAGAGGGGAGGGGAAAAAAAACCTGCAAAAGAATGGTTACAGAAAATGTGCTTTTTTACCTCCACTTTTTTCTATTAATGCTATTATTCTCAGCTCTGTTACATTTACAGAATTCATTATAGATTATTTTTTTTCTACCTCTATAGAATGAAACGAGGAAGGAAAACTAATGAGGCCAACAGCAGTTCGTCTGAAGAGACAGCTCAGAAAGAATCCAAGAGACACAAGGTTATAGATGAGAAGACCACAGCTGTGCAAAGTCCTGACTGGGCAAACCTGCTCCAAGACATTATCCTGCAGGTGTTCCAGTACTTGCCCCTTCTGGACCGTGCTCACGCGTCGCAGGTCTGCCGAAGCTGGAACCAAGTGTTTCATATGCCTGACCTCTGGAGGTGTTTTGAGTTCGAACTGAATCAACCAGCTACATCTTACTTGAGGGCGACGCATCCTGAACTAATCAAGCAAATAATAAAGAGGCATTCCAATCACCTGCAGTACGTAAGCTTCAAGGTAGTGTATTTTTGAGGCTTTTTAAAAGTAATTTTGTAAAAATAAAAGCATCTGTCAAACTTGGTTCTTTTTTTTTAATTTTGTTTTTCTTAATTCTTTTTTTATTCAGAATGTTTTAAGGAAACTTTTGAGACAGTCTGGATGGTTCATCTATATAAATATCAAAGCCTGAGAAGTATGATTTAATTAATGTCAGTAATTGAAATACTGATGAGAAGTGGCAATTGACAATTGTTATAAAAACATTTTGACATGCTGAAAATTAAAGAACATCACTAAATGTTAGGAAAGGGTTATGATGTTATTTTTCTGGTTGGGATTGTCAGTTATTTAAAAAGAAGTATGACAGCTCTCTGTGGTAAGCCTTGTTTTCAGGTCTGGTATACTGAAGAAATGGGTTATCTAAATGGGCATATAGATGTAGAGGTTACCTCATGATTCAGTTAGTTATTTGGATATATTTTCAGGAACCAAAACTTGGAATAACTGTTCTGAAAATACTTAATTCCATTGGGTTGGCTTTTTTTTTCCTTCTTGTAGCATCTTAGCTGCTTAGAATTCTGCCTCAATGAGTGGGCAGAAATACTTCAGTTCTGATACTGCTGTATGTTTGTGTACCTGCCTCAGAATTTTTATAAAGATGCATAGATTGAGCATTTCCCCACGTCACATCCTGTAGGGAGCTGGGTCTGATATTCATGGTTAGAAAATGTTTAATGCACAGAGAGTGCCTTCAGTACTACTAGTACGTAACTAGCAGGTCGTAGTAAATTAGATGGGATTTTCTGTGTATGGCATCTACTCAGCACAGCTGAGTTTCAGTTGACTGAAAAAGTGCACGGGATTTGCACAGAATGGCATATCTACTGATTGTGCTTGGCTGAGAAACACCACTTGGTGAGAACTGGCTTTGTTAACATCACAGAATTATTTTCAACTGATGAAAACCTTTAACGTTGGCCTACATATCACTGGCTTTTGGAAGGGTGTTGTGAATCACTCATGGCTGAGTATACATCAGCTGTGTGACAGATTTGGAAGGGAAATGACTTTGCAGCAAGGTGGGCATACTGGTTGGTTGTTTCTGAGATCTGGGAATTTTTATACAGGAGTCATCAGCATGTGGGTAACTGGGGCATCTGCAGGTATCAGTACTGCTTAATGTGGTATCAGGTCTAAGTTGGTTATCACAGGGTTTGCAGGGTTTTTATTAGTATCTGAATAAAGACAATTTATAGCAGTACTGAGATTGCCTTCCAGTGTCTTATCTCCAGTCTGTGTTGCTTTGCACCACGTTTTTGAAAGATTTCTGATGCCCTTCACTGGTAGGGTGCTACCCATGTAATTTCTTGCACATGTCCCTTCAGCTGTCCTTCAGGGTTGCAGAATGAACACTAGATTGCAGGAAAAGCTAAGCAGCAAGGATAATCACAAGTGGATGTAACACTGACTGCTGCCCTGTTGAGGCTGAAAGCTTGGGATTTTTTTTTGTAGGCAAAGGAAGATTGGATTGTTGAAAAGTAAGGGTTTTCAGCTTGTGTTTGAACAGAAAATGAGCATCCATTGGACTTAGATCAGTTGCTGACAAGATAGCCTCAATCTTGATTCCAGGATCAGTTTTTTTACTGTTCTGTAGGTTTGCAAAGCTGTCACGCCTACTGTATATAAAGAGGTTATACAGAAGACATATGAGTGTTGAGGAAAATCAACTGGAGGCACATGAAGTGATTCAGTTGTGTAAGAACCTCACTAATGAAGATTTTTGTCAGATTATCTGATGCATGTCTGTGGTGATATAAATGATGAAGACCCAGTCATATAGGTTCATATGATAACGCACTTAACTCTCCAGCAGCTCTATGTTGTGAGCGGAGTCACTGTAAAAGGAAGCAGCTTTTTCACACACTAAAGGATTTACAGAATTCCCACATTTGGAAAATGAAGCGTGCAAAGAGGAAGCGAGGCAGGCTCTGGATCCAAATGAACCTCCACTTTCTTATTATTTGATGTGGATTGAATAGCTTGGAATAAACTGATTAGCTGACCCCTCACCATGCTAAATTTTACCAAAATGTTTAGGATAGTGGTAAATTAAACGGAAATTATCATGGATTTTTCATACGTACTTTTGGGGGGAAAAAGGAATGGTGGTGGATTCTCCACGAGGTGTTTTGTGGTTTTTATTGATGTCAAACTTCAAAAGGTAAAGTGAAAAAAATGTTCAAGTACATCTACTCTGCTTTTTTGTAAAGATTGTGTTTGATGCAGTATTTTCTGAACAGTAAATCTGTTTTGGTTTAAGGTGGACAGTAGCAAGGAATCTGCAGAAGCTGCTTGTGATATTTTGTCGCAGCTTGTGAATTGCTCGCTGAAAACACTTGGGCTAATTTCAACTGCCCGGCCAAGCTTCATGGATTTACCAAAGGTATTTTAAGGTGTCTATTTCTTTTTTTCTATAGCAAAGCATTGCAGTGGTTCATACAGTATTTCTATAACTTTTATATTTTTACAAAACTTTACATAAATCTTTGTAAAATAAAATTTAATTCTTGGGCTCTATTAAAGGGAGGAACCAAGATGTTGTGCTAAGGTGGAGAACTCTTTCACTTAATCTCTGCATCATGTGAGAATTTAGTCCTGACCTTGTTCTATTGACCTCGTTGTAATACGCAGCAATATGTTGCCAATCAGGAGGCTAGACAATTCCTGTCTGTCTAATTGCACTGTGGGATCGTAGGGTATGTTTAGGAGACAACTATAATTGAGTGGTAGAGCTATATCCCCATGGACTAGCTGTATGGATTATATCATCCTTGAGCTCTCTTTCCAAGGTGATATGATCATGATTTTCAGTACTCCGTGTCACGCAGTCAGGTGTCAGATTTTTAGGGCAAAGAGTTCTGAAACTTTCTGTCAGATTTTTTTTTTACCTTGCACATTTACCAAAAATCAGATTTTATTAGAAGGCATCTAATCTAGAAGGCAACAAATCTCTTACTTATGCTTCTAAACAAGAATTCCTTCTGATGAGGTAGAAATGTGCTGTTGTTGAGAAGCAAGAGAGTGGTTGGGGTAACCTGGGCCACTTGTTTTGTGGCAGGAACACCTTGGATGTCTCGCAGCCTCAGTTCTTAAATCTAGTCTGTGTATATGAGACGGGCCAGATACAAGCAGACTATTAGCTGGGTCTCAGTGATGTCATTGCTGATGATGGCAACAAGGACAAGCAAGAAGTAGGGACAGCCTCAGGAAAGGAAGTAGGCTATAGGGTTTAAGCAAGGTTAGTGACAGAAGGATTATCAATTATTATCCTTGACAGCTGCGTCATGTAATTCTCTTGAATATGTATCTTTAATCCTTAATTTTCAAAGAGGCTGCCCAGATCTTTAATTAGGTTTTGTGTGATTTTTTTTTTTCTTCCTTTTTCAGTGGGCCTGTAGGAAAACCTGAATGTATTGGAAAAAATCCACAGTGTGTTAGCAATACTTTGTTATTTCAGCTCTTGAGTATTGTTTCATTGTTTAATCTGAATGCTGTTTTAGCTCTCCCGTGTAATTCTCACTGGAGAGAGATTTTGTAGTCCTATTAAGCTTGATGAATAATGATTTGTGGCCATTCATACTATGGTCTTATTCAGCTTCAAGTCTTCTAAAATACAGGCTTCTGGTTTTTTTTGTTCCTAACAGGTTCCTATGTTGCCTTTAAAAACATATGTTCAAAATGAGCCAAAATCAGCCCTAAGCATAATTTGCCTTTTGAGTTTTGGCACTCCAGTAATGTTGTTGCCAACCTACAGTGCCAGCAATGATTTTTAAATTTTCTTAGACCACTAATGAAGCTAAAGAATTTAATTGGACCATGAATAAGCTCTTGTGGGCAGCTGTAAGTAACACGCTCATTGACTGACAAGCAGGCAAAGATGAATGGATCTGAAAAATGGTTAACACTACACTATTATTATTTTTTTACTATTACTTTATTTTTAATTGGACCCTATAGGAAGTCTGAACTACTTTGCATTATCTTCATTGCCACTCTTGCGATTTCAAGTAACGTGACATCTGGCACATATTTGTAAATCACATTTAGCATTGTGTTGCCTAGTCTTTTCACTAAGCACACTCTGCATGAATCTTTTAACGAATCATACTATAAGGTACATATGTGGAAATGTTGAAATGACATTAAATCACCAGCTTTTACATTTTGGGATGTTGCCTGTCTTCTGTTAGCTCTTCAGTCTACCGTTTCAAGTTACCTGGTTTTGTAAACATGGTTCACTTTCTTTGACTTTCTATTTAACAGCCGCCTTAGTGAAAGGAATTACATTCTAAATACAGAGAATTAAAACACAATTCTAACACTTTAATAATAATTCCACTCTGTATTCTGAAAGGACCTTTTTTCAGTACGTAACATACATAATCAGCATATTATCAGTATAGCTGGGAGTGATCCCTAAAGCCAATGCTTCTGATCTGACCTTTGTTTCCATTTGAGCGAGCTGACTTTGACAGTTGATGTTGATGTGAAAATACTAATTCCTGCTCTAGATCTAACTGTGTGTGAGTTTTAGCAAAAACCACAAACGTGTAACCTCAAAATGAACAAATACTGCTGCCAGACTTTCTCTCATGTAACTGTATTCAGAATTCTACATGTGTTTGTGGCTTAGAGTGAGACAGCATTGAAATCAAAGTAGCAAATAATTTTATGGGATACTTCATGTAGTGCATGGAGGAGGTACTTTAAAAAAAAAAAAGTCTTCTATTCAGTCAATTTAGTGAGAAATCATGAAGATAAGCTAATTATTCACTATCTTCATATCACCAATTATTTCTACAAGCACTGCTGTATCTGGTCCTTAGTCAGTGTTTCTTGAGTTAAAGCATCCTGGCCTCTGCCTTTACTGCTGAGTTTCAGTGCTTACGTAAAAAAGGCTGAGGAACAACCTGACCACTGCATCTGTTTTGTCTATGTTGCTTAAATTGGTAATTAACTGATCACCTGCTCCTTGGCTCTGTTTCTAGAAGATGCTTCTTTGGAGTGCAACGTGCAAATTATATGCAGAACTAGAGCTTCTAGGCTTTCTCTTTGCTTGCAGTCTTTCTATAGATTTAAGTTTGTGCAGTGGATTGTCCTGTGTCACATTCTTCATTTAGGTTTAATGTTAGACATTCTGATTTGCCAAAAACAGAGACTGAAAGAAAAAAAAAAAAAAAAAAGAGATTGTACTTCCTCTACTCAAAACTAGGTCGGTTTTAGTATTAATTTTTAATTATGCAATATCAAAAGAATGCTTTTTCCCCAAATGCTGTCAGTAAGTAAAAGAGAACAAGGCATGTCGTATACAGTATAAAACTGTTGAGATTTCAATTTCAGATAATGTTCCATTGAAACTTTCTTTTTTTTCCAGTCTCACTTTATTTCTGCACTGACAGTGGTGTTTGTAAACTCCAAATCCCTCTCTTCACTTAAGATTGATGATACACCAGTAGATGATCCATCTCTCAAAGTGCTAGTGGCAAACAACAGCGACACACTCAAACTGTTGAAAATGAGCAGTTGTCCTCATGTTTCTCCAGCTGGTAAGATACCTTGGCAGTTTTGGGGGGGTGAGGGGTGGGTGGTGGTGTTTGTTTTTTGGATTGGTTTGGTTTTTTTAATGTATTTTTAAATTTCTGTCTGAAACCAGTAAAACTCCTGAAAAATTAGGTGTGGGGTGAGAGCAAGGATGAATGTGGTATCTCAGCAACTGTCACTGAATGAAATCCAGCTTCAGCTGGTTGTCAATCCATCCATCTCACCGCTTGCAGAGTGACTGCTGAGCTAAAAATAAAACAGTGCATGTCTGTTCTGGCCAAATACCTAACCCCTGGTGCAACTTGTATGTATTGACTTGGTAGGGCACTACTTCTGCAATGACTGTTTAAGTATTCCAGTATAATTAAGCTATTGGAATATGAATTCATTTTCTGCAGCTCATTGTGTATGAGTTTTGAGTGTTGCAACATCAGGGATTAGGAAGATGCTGGTTTAGTCATTCCAAAACCAAGCAGTTTAATGTTTTACTGGAGGGTAAGTGCAGGCAGCATCAACGAAGGGGAGATTAAAACACAAAAGGGAGCCTCAGAGAGGCTGAGCAGTGCAGAACTTCCGCCGTTACCAAATGTACTTCATTAGCACTCTCAGTCTGTTTGCAGCAAGAATGAAGATGGCTCATATCAGAATGAAAGCACTCAGATTGTTGAAGTTCCTAGAATTAATGTTTGTGGAAGATTTATGCAATGCACAGCAAGTCTAAGATTGTAAGTGTAAAGTTGATGGGCTGTGAATCACTTTTTCTCTGAGAAATGGAAGAGGAATTATAAATAAATGAGATGCTGGCAACTTGGTTAAATTCCTCTTGTGAGGATAAGTGGAAACTATTGTAGTCGCCATAGCTTTCTTCATGCAAATCTATTCCAACTGTAAATATTATGTATATGTGAAATTCACCAGTGTGGAAAACAATATTGTAAGCAGAGGGAAGGTTGCAGTAGTGATAACAAACAAAACCTGAACTTAATACCTTTTGCAGGTGTTAGCTCTCAGACAAAACCTTGTGTTTGGATTTATATAAAGAGGTTCTGAAAATGCAGGTTTGTTTTGCAGTAGGTTTTCCCAGTGAAGTGTTCACCAGCGTGTGAACTGGAATGTTACTTCCTTCAAAGCTTTGTAATGGAAGATAGGGGCTTGTTTAAAATGGCTTGAGTGACTGTTTTTGTCTGACTTAACAGTTCTTTGAGAATACACTTCTCCCTGCCTGTGAGAAGTATAGGAGCCATAATGTCTCTGTCAAGAGGAAAAGGCTCCAGCAGTAATTTGTAATTAAGCAAAGAGTAATTTACTTGGACTTGGAGCAACCTGTCAGCTCTAGCAGACTTTGGCTGGTGGATGCTGTTTTATGGAACATCATACACTTGATAATTTGCTAGAGGACACAGATTCACCAAGTTGTTTGACTGGTGTATTCTGTTTTATGTCTCTTGTATAATGTTTGAAATTGAAGGTAAGAAATGGCAACACCCATTTAAGGGACAAGGAGCACAACTACTATTGTCCTTCATGGAGCGGAGGTGCATACAATGGTGTCAGATGCATTAGTGACAAAACCAGAGAGTCCTAAGCAAACAGCAGGAGAACTTGATTGCTTAATCCGGGTCTGGATGTGCCTTGAGATGGGGAAAAAAAAAAAAAAGTGGAACATAAGAAAGGAGCTGGTGTGGGAATAGACTGCTTTGGAGCAGACAGGGTGCAAAAATGAGACTTTTGAAGGAAAATGAGGAACTTGGAGCACTGAGATTTACCTGGATTGTTTTGTTTTGTTTTGTTTTGTTTTTTTTCCTAAGGGGAATATGGTAATTAGCAGGCTGCTATAAATGTGGAAGAAACTTTAATTGAACCAAAAGAGCCATGAATTATGCAAAACTAATTACTTACAGATACACTTAAAATTGTAGGATACGCCTTCAAATAGCAGTTGGGGGGATGGGGGTAACGTTCAGTACTAGATCAGTTCTTAAGGATTTGGTTAGTGAAGGTCAGAGAGGAGTCATGCAAGTAGTGCAAGAGAGACACCCACTACTGCAGGGATAAAGGGAAAAGATGGATATAAGACTGAGTTGATTCCAGAAGAAGCTCTAATAGTAATAATAATTCATAATAATTCCAAAGTTACTGCACAAAGATAGAGGCACGTCTGGGTTTGGGCTGGAGAAACTAAGGCACTGGTGCGTTTCTAAATTTTGTGAACAGCTCTGAAGCTGCTTCTGCTTCCTGTTTCCCCTCTGGACTTTAACTTGCACTAGGGCTGCAACCGTGCCTTGTAAAACGAAGTACTGGTTATTTTCCAATCCATATTGATGTGCTGTTGATTAATACCTGAAAGACTAGTTATTCGGAACAGAGGGAACTGACAGCATTTCTGTAAAGGTTGTTGTTTCTGCTCTGCTCCGAGGGTTGATTTGCTTTGAAGTGGGGGGCACAGGAGAAGAGTGGATGTGGGGTGCATCTGCATCAGCAGTTTAGTAGAGGGGGAGGAGGGAGCTGATGCAAATCCGTGCTGTATGACATCAGAGCGATTTACCTCTTGGGGCCACAAAGGCAGAGGCAGCGTCTAGGGATGTTGTAGGAATGCACCGCTTGCAACACAAGCTCCAGGCAGGCCCTCCAGTAACCATCTGCACTGTATTAGTTACGGGTTCTGTCTGCAGGATACATCATTTCATCGCCAGTGTGTGATGGGAATGTGTAGTCCTAGGCCCATAAAAGATTGGTGGCAAGTTGAACCCCAGTACACAGAATCATATCAGGGATTGGAAGGGACCTTGAAAGATCATCTGGCCCAATCCCCCTGCCAAGCAGCAACACCTCAGTCAGGTCGCACAGGAACACGTCCAGGCGGGGTTTGAATATCTCCAGAGAAGGAGTCTCCACAACCTCTCTGGGCAGCCCGTTCCAGTGTTCCATCACCCTCCCTGTGAAGAAGTCTTTCCTTCTAGTTAAGTGGAACGTCCAATGTTCTGGCTTGCACCCATTGCCCCTTGTCCTCACTGAGAAGAGCCCGTCTCCATCCTCCCGACTCCCACCCTTTACATATTTATAAACATTCATGAGGTCACCCCTCAGTCTCCTCTTCTCCAAGCTAAAGAGACCCAGCTCCCTCAGCCTTTCCTCGTACGGGAGATGCCCCACTCCCTTCATCATCTTTGAGCCCTGCCCTGGCCTCTCTCCAGCAGTTCCCTGTCCTTCTTGAACTGAGGGGCCCAGAACTGGACACAATATTCCAGATGGGGTCTCACCAGTGCAGAGTAGAGGGGAAAGAGAACCTCTCTCCACCTGCTAACCACACCTTTTTTAATACACCCCAGGATGCCATTGGCCTTCTTGGCCACAAGGCCACGGTGCTGGCTCATGGTCATCCTGCTGCCTACCAGGACCCCCAGGTCCCTTTCCTCTACGCTGCTCTCCAACGGGTCAGTTCCCAACCTATACAGGTACCTGGGGTTGTTCTTGCCCAGATGCAAGACTCTACACTTGCCCTTGTTACATGTCATTAAATTTCTCCCTGCCCAACTCTTCCCTTTCTGCCTTACATGAGTCCATAATGCACTTTTAAAGTTAACAAAGGCTATTGTTTGAAGGGTGGCAGTCTGGATCACAAACTGGTTTGGATGCTACATTTGTAGCAAGTTGTTTCCTGTAGTAGCCAGACAATGTATCTCCATCCTGAAACTCTGTTTAAAATATTTTCTCCTCAAGGACTTGGGTGTAAGGAAGCAGCGTCCCCAGGGTCTGCTCAAATGGGGTATGTACAGTAGCAGCCCTCACAGAGTAACTTTCCTTGTTAGGATTTAAGGACAGGAAATTATCTCTGGAATGTGTTGAAGATATTCTAATTTTGTACTCCGATTACGATAAATAAAATCAAATCAAATCCTGGGTTTTCACTTCATCTATGATACCGTACCCTCTACCCTCAATGAAATGAGTGTGCTTATATATATATAGACTGGTTTTAGAGTAAATAGTTGCAAAGAGTCGGGTTAAAATTCTATTTACTGAAATTCTGCTTTTTAAAATTCATTTAACAAACTTTTTATATTTGAAAGGACAGTATTAGATACAGCTAAAAGAGTTTCTGATGCATGTGCTCTTGCACATCCTCGGGTGGAAAATACGTACTCTTTTGGTATATATATTCATGCAATGCAGTATTTTTATGGTAATTTTTTGAAAGAAAGTGATTTTTAGGCTCAACATAGGCTTTTGAGTTTAAAATCTGCATCTTAAAATAACTGCTGGTTTTTTCTGTACTTCTTCCCACTGCTTCAAAGCTATAGTCTATTGAGCTCAGGTTTTTCAGTTGCATATTAAATGCTGTGTTCTCAGCTCCTCTATTAATGGAAAGACCATCTCCTGAATTTCACACAGTTTTCTGGGTCACATGAAATGCAGAGGGCTGTATGCCTTTTTTTAGTGCTTTTTGGGGTTTTTTTTTTAGCAACATTATCAGTGTGGTACCACTGCTTGTACCTAGAAATAAGAGGAGTAGAGACCTTACAGGCTAAACTTGAATTCTTTTTGTTAATGTCTTTGTCTTCCGCGAGCAGCAGGTGATGTTAATTCATTAAAGGGAGAGTCTAAAAATCACTGCTCTAGGAATTACTGCTCTCGGTTTTTAGTGTTTTCCCTCTTTTTTTTTTTGCTGTTGTTTTTCAAAATGTAAATACTTTGCTGGAAAGAACAAATACTAAGAGTAGGAAGTTGTGTATTGAATTGAAATCTGGCATTGGTTTTATGTTTGCTTCCCTCGGGTGACAGATTTCATTCATGGCCACTTCTGTCAGCCACAGAGAGGGACAGCAGTTCTTCCAGAGCAGGCTGCTGAAATACTTGTATTAAGAGGAAACCCCTTTTACAAAATTGAATAATGTTTGTATGTGGCCTTACAATAGGGCACAACAGTTAGAGTAGGCTTTGTATTTATTTGTCTCATGAGAATCAACTCCCACGGGAAAGTATACAATGTAATGTGTTAACTTATTTATGTTTCCCTCCCAAAATACCTATATAGTCACATCGTGTATGTGTATCTTACCAGGTAGGTACAAAGGAGTTACAAGACCATGCTTATTGAAAAAAAGACTTCTGCTCTGGCTGTCCAGTATGTTTGTTATGATATTAGCAAGGGGCTGGAACTCAAATTGTCTTTAAGGTCCTCTTTAACCTGACCAATGCTATGATTAGGTCTTGACTATGATTAGGTCTTGTACATAAGAAGTTCCATCCAAACATGAGGAGGAACTTCTTCACTTTGAGGGTGGCACAGCCCTGGAACAGGCTGCCCAGAGAGGTGGTGGAGTCTCTGTCTCTGGAGACATTCAAAACCTGCCTGGACACATTCCTGTGCAACCTGCTCTAGGTGGACCAGCTCTGGCAGGGGGGTTGGACTAGATGATCTCCAGAGGTCCCTTCCAATCCCTTACCATTCTGTGATTCTGTGACTGCATGTTGAAATACGTGGTCTTTGCACTTGCTTGACAGAGAGGAACAAATTCAGTTTTGCATTTCTTGTTCAGTTGTTAGTATAGTTATCTGTGTAACCCCTTTCATGCTGTTCTCTTCCCAGGTATCCTTTGCGTGGCTGACCAGTGTCATGGCTTACGCGAATTGGCGCTGAACTACCATCTGCTGAGCGATGAGCTTCTGCTCGCTTTGTCTTCTGAAAAACACGTCAGGTTAGAACACTTGCGCATTGACGTCGTCAGTGAAAATCCCGGACAGACTCAGTTCCACACGATCCAGAAGAGCAGCTGGGACGCTTTCATCAAGCATTCTCCTAAAGTAAATTTAGTCATGTACTTTTTCTTGTACGAAGAAGAGTTTGACCCTTTCTTTCGTTACGAAATACCCGTCACTCACCTTTACTTCGGAAGGTCGGTAAGCAAAGACGTCCTTGGCCGCGTTGGGATGACGTGTCCTCGGTTAGTTGAACTGGTGGTGTGCGCCAACGGATTGCGGCCGCTGGATGAGGAGCTGATCCGGATTGCGGAACGTTGCAAGTATTTGTCGGCCGTCGGCCTAGGAGAGTGTGAAGTCTCTTGCAGTGCCTTTGTCGAGTTTGTGAAGATGTGTGGCGGTCGTCTCTCTCAGCTTTCTATTATGGAGGAAGTTTTGATTCCTGATCAGAAGTACAGCTTAGAGCAGATTCATTGGGAAGTTTCAAAGCATCTCGGTAGAGTCTGGTTCCCAGACATGATGCCCACGTGGTAAAGTCCTTAAGAGACTTCGGGGTGGATGGAATAGCACCTTAAACCCAAACTTATTATTTTGTAATTTACTGTATAAGCCTACTTAATATTATAGTTTTTACTATAAGTTACTTCATTGCTGATCAGAAAATTAATTTTTTCACTCAGAAATCACTTATGAAATCCAGATGGCAAAAGAGAAATCATGGATAGCTCCAAACCCCATTTTCATCCAAACAAAAATGGGATTTAGATTTTCTTTTTTCTTTTTCATTGACAGCAACCTGAAACTTTGATGGAAATAAAAAAAAAAATGTATTTAAAATGTTGACATGTACCTGCATTATACCAGTTTTAATACCCTGTCCTCCTTTGCTTTAGCTACTAGTATCGAGCACGATCAGATTTGATCTTAAAAACAACAAAAAAAAAAAACCCAAAAAAGAAAACCAAACCACCCACCCACCCCACCCTGAAATTGCGCGCTTCTGTTGCAGGCTTATAGCGTTTCTGCATCTAGTCACCTAGATGACAAGAGTAAGATTATGAGGAGTATTCAGTAGGCTGGGAAATGTACATGTTCTTTTACATAAAAGTCATAAAAGGCAAGAGCAATACACAGTAATCTAGTTCAGACAATTAAACTATTAAGTCTACTACCTTATTCAACAGATTATCAGATCCATCTAAAACGTATTTAGAGGGTAAACAAATAGTAGTGCGAGCTACCAAAAGTGGTGTGGGGTGTTTTTTTTTTCCCCTCCCCCCATCCCAGCAACGCATTTTAATGTAGTTTGCTTGGGGGGGGGGGGGGGGGGGGGGGGGGGCTCAGATCTGTGTCTTAACCTGTTTTAAGGTATTTTATGTTCTAGCTCAGGAAGCGAAAGCATTCTGGGGAAAAAATGTAGATACATTGTATTTAAAACCACATTGGAGTTAATGAGCTGTTCTTGCACATTAACAGGTTAGATGGAACAAGGTATGGCTTGTTAAATGAACCCTGCAGTGTTAAATGGGCTGATGGAGGTGCGAGACAAGGAAGTTAACATTTGATCGGTGACCAAGAACCTTCTAACAAAATCCTTAGACCATTTGGCTGCTTTCAATTTGAGAGAAATGACATTGTAACAGTTGCTTAAGCTGTATAAACTAATTGTATACTGTAAATCTGTTTCAGAACTGTTTATGTATAAAGTGAATGTTTGATAGATGACCATTTTGTATACCTTTTAATCCAGCTAGTTTGATCGTTTCAGAATTACTTAAAAACCTAAAAGCAGTAACCTTGCGTGAGGTAGAGCAGTAGGCAGACGTTTGTTTTGAATATTTGCTAAATCGATTTTTATTAAAGGAAGTTTTTAGTCTGTAATCGGTGTAGGCAACGTATTGCCTGTGATCTGGATGTGGCTTGTGACTTCATTTCTTACCGCCAACAGTTACGTGAATTTTCAATTTTATTTTCTTTTTTTATTTTTTTTTGTTTTGTTTTTAAATATATATTCTCGATCGATGACACTAAAGTATTCAGGTGACTGCTGACTGTGTTGGAAGGTGCAGTCGGCCACGCTGCTGCGGCTCTGGGCTGTATCCAGCTTCGCCGGTGGCTGCTTCTCATTTGAGCTGTTCGGCTAGTTCAGGTAGTTGGTAGATTTTCTTCATTTCCGACTCGAGTAATGTTTTATCCACATGTATAGTTCAAGTGTAATACACTTATGAGCATATTTAAGTTCATAACTATATTTTGAGCAGGCGTCGCTCAGCGGACTGGAGATTCTTTATAGGGGAGTTGTATGTTTCTGTAGAGCTTTGATTTAAAAATCGCAATTTATGAAATACGCATTTTTTGTATTAGAATTTGTTAAATTAATGTCATGCTATAATTAGCTTTTATTTGTATAAAAGGTGTCAATATATTTAGTGCGTAACAGTAAAAAAGCTCAGTGTTTTTTTGGGGTTTTTTTTTTTTTGTTATATATTCTGATTCTCGGAATTGCCTGCCTGAGGAAAGGTGCCGTAACACTCACTACCAAGGTGTGGAAAAGGACATGTTGTCACTAAGTGACTTCTAACTAATAAGATTACTTCACACCTTCATCTCAAACACAGCTAAAACCTCTCTGGGCTTTGACTGCTGCTGTCCTGATGCTGGCAAGGTGAGTAGATCTGTTGCTTAATGCTGCAGCAGCGGCAACAACTGAAAAGCAAGACAGCCCAAATACCTAAGTTCCCTCACTTCTGGAGTTAGTGTCCTGCTTCCCACAGGGAGACCTCTGTGGGATCCTGAGGTGGGGAACATCTGAGCAATTGAAGGCTTTATGCTTAGTTCTTAGAATCATAGAATGGTTCGAGTTGGAAGGGACCTTAAAGATTATTGAATTACAACCCTCCCTGCCATGGGCAGGGACACCTCCCACTAGAGCAGGTTGCTCAAAGCCCCATCCAGCCTGGTCTTGAACACTCACAGGGATGGGGCTTCCAAGCTTCTCTGGGCAACCTGTTCCAGCGTCTCATCACCCTCACAGGAAAGAATTGCTTCCTGCTATCTAATCTAAATCTCCCCTCTTTCAGTTTAAGACCATTACCCCTTGTCCTATCGCTCTATTTCCTGATAAAGAATCCCTCTCCATCAGATAGTGGAGTTGTAGTGAAACTGCTTTTCTCAGCAAGGAAATTGTCTGGCCTCGTCTGAGAAGGTCTCTGTCTTAATGCAGAGACTTCAAAAAGACCTTCATAGATGGGACGGTTATCAAAAATGTTCACCAATGAGAAATCACTTGAAAGCAGTTGCATCTTTCTCTTCCAGTGAAGGCTGTCAGTTTTTATACATCAGACTAATTACAGCTGGAAAAAATTAATTAAAAAAAAATAGATCTGTGACATGAGCAGTGATAAGAGTACCACAAACCGGCATGAAGTGCTCTGGAAATATGAACCAAGGGGGTCTTAAAGGTGAACCCAGGGGAAATTATTTTATACAGCTGTATTTCTTGTTTTCAGAAGATAAGCCAGCCTTGGCTTGCTTGCACAGTTTGGGCAGTTGTGCATTAACACAACTCTGAACACAAGCGCTCCACCACTTTGGTTTTTGGATAGAAAATTACTGTTGAAAGCTGTTGATGCCAACCAGCTGGGGTAATCGTGGCCAGCTGTGCTAGTGTGCAGTGAGAAACGTAACAGAAGTGAAAAGGTGAGTGATTTAAGAGGAGATGGTTATGCTAATTCTCTAATTTCATGTGATTTGCCCAAACCTGTAGACTTGTGCATTTCCATGGGGTTTGTTTCTTTGGTTGGTTGGGTTTTTTGGAGGGATTTTTAGATGGAAACTTTCACTAATACTGTACAAACTGATCTAGCTACACAGGTATAAATTAGCTGTGTCTATTCCAATCGTCGTTTGACGCGTGCCAAATTAATTTCCCGTGAATTTAAAGCAGGGTTGGCCTGAGCCTCTGTATTTGGAGTAGGTTTGACTGCAACACAAACTTGGTTGCGTTATTTCAGAGAGATCTGTTCTTGATCCGTGGCTAGCCTGGTTGGCTGCGCGTGGAACGGTAAAAGGAAGTGCTGCTGCCGTGATTAACACTGGAGCGCTGATTTAATGAGGAAATCTGTGAAATTTTAAAGGGACCCAGAACTTCAGTGTCTTTAGTTCAGATGAAAAACTGTAAATTAAATTCTCCTAAAAATACAGGTGCTGTAGAAACAAGTTCCTAGAAGATACGATTGCATTTCAATAGTGTCAAAAGTAGGATGGTGAAACCACGGTTAACCTTAGATGTTCTGTACATTCACCTGTCCATCCTTCTCGTTAGGGTTCTCTTGTAGGATCACACCCGCTGTTGGCTGTTGTACTTCGTGTGCTTTGAAACACAACCGTGGGGTGCCTTCTGCTCTGTCTTCCATCTCTGCTTTAAGCTGTAGGAGATGATTCTTTTCATTTTAACTGGTTTTCTTAGACTGAAAATATGATGGAATTTGTGGAAGAGCAGAAACCTGCTCCACTTTTCCACTTATTCCCTCGTTGTGGTGACTTCAAAACCAGAAGAACCTCAATAAGGGTCTGGTCTTTTTTCAGTGGTGCCTAGTGAGAGGACAAGAGGAAATGGGCACCAACTTGTACATAAGAAGTTCCATCTAAACATGAGGAGGAACTTCTTCACGGTGAGGGCAGCAGAGCCCTGGAACAGGCTGCCCAGAGAGGTGGTGGTGGGGTCTCTGTCTCTGGAGACATTCAAAACCCACCTGGACACGTTCTTGTGCAACCTGCTCTAGGTGGACCTGCTTTGGCGGGGGGGTTGGAGTAGAAGATCTCCAGAGGTCCCTTCCAACTTCATGTCATTCTGTGATGCAGTAATAACCTTTGCAGAAGCTCTACTCATTCTGCAACTGGTTTAAAAAACCCCAGAGTGAGCAGTGTACGATTGGAGGTGATTATGCTGCTACCATGGGGGGGTGTTTGTCTATAGGCACCTCTCTGCTCTCCAGAAAGCCAGTGCTCTGGTGAGTTGGGTTTAAAGGGAACCGGTGTCCAAGCTGCCGTAGGTATAGCCAGGAGCCAGGACACCAAAGGACACAGCACCATGACTGCAAGTGTCGCTGCCAGTAAGAGGCTGCAATGGCTTTTTTCAGGCAAATCCGTGACAAGCACTGATTTTTGATGTCTGACAAACTGTCATTGTTTTTTAAAGAAACATAAACGGAACGGAACTTAACCATGACTCTACGAAAACTGACCTAACTGAAGCCTCAAGTAGAGTTTCAGACAGGGCACAGCTACAACACTGCAGTTAGGGGTCGAAGTTCAGTTGAAACCAGGCTGTTTGCCTTTTATCTGGGCTAGAAAACTCACACACAAATCTTAGGGAGAGCCATCTGTATTGTGAAGGAAGCAAGGCCGTGACAAAATACCACCCATGCCCTTCCCACCGGGCTGCACACCTACTTCATGAACCAGAAAAGAGTTCATAGGTCCCTGTTCCACAAACCAAAATAATACGTAAACCCCCCCTGTAAGGCACACATTGAAGGAACTGGGCACATCTAGGCACTCAGGTTTGCTGTCTCAATCACATCACTAGCTGAGTTGGTCAGACCAGAAGGTCCTTGTAACGTTTATGTCCCGTCTCTGTTGGTGGCCAGGTGCTATTTGTCACCACATAGCCATGTACACGGAGAGGGCCTCAGACCAGGCCTCCCATTCACCCTCAGGCACTGCAGAGTTTAGCCAAGAGGAGCCACCTCGGCCTACCTTCAGGCAGCAGTTGTCCACGGTTACAGAGAAGGTGGCCAAGTCAGAGATGCTGAAACATTCATGAACGTCTCAGGTAGGTAATAAGAAAGAAAGGCCAAAAGTCTTTCGCGTGGTCTAGCAAAGCCTTCCCAGCACAACTTTCGATGGGTGGCAGTAAAACATGCAACACTAATACCATCACGGTAGCGCTCCAAAATCCTTAAGGATGTTCCGACCTAAGGGCAAGTTCGGTTCTTCAGTAAAGCAATTACACACCAAAAGATGTTTTCCTTCCAAGAGGTAAAGGGACCTCTTCATAAATTATTTTGAGGTAAGGGTACTTCATAGGTAAAAACCAGTATTCCAAGTTGTAGAAGAGGTAAAACTGATGATTCAAGATGACGCGATCAATTATTTTTAAAAGGTCCACAAAAAATGCTCCGACTGTCCGATGAGGTTTGAAGGGGTAGTAGAAGTCTCTTATCGCTGCTGCCAGTGTCTTGTTTCCTGACGGTCCAAAAATAGATGTTTCGTTTCCCAAATAAATGGGTTCCCCACTGAATAAAATGATGCTCGTATAGTTTGTTTGTACCTTCCCAAATACAGCTCCCAAGTCAGCCAGCTTCTGGTACGTTCGCAGTATAAATTTAGAGCATTCGTAAGAGTCAAACCACACGACGGATTGTTTGTCGGGACTTGCTTGAACTGTCCAGGTCTCGTAGTAAATGCCAGTCTCGTTGTCGTATTTTACCCATTTTGCCAGTTCATTAAACATGGCTCCTGGAAGAGAGGAAAAAAATCAGTGTTACAGGAAAAAAAGGAACAAGTGTACATGTCTCGCAAGATTTTCCAGGTTTGCTTCCCTTTCCCTGCAGAGGTTTACCTACAATATTCTCCTGGAGAAGCTGGCAAATCATGGCATAGACAAGTGTACTCTCTGCTGGGTAAAAAACTGGCTGGATGGCCGTGCCCAAAGAGTTGTGATTAATGGGGTGAAATCCGGGTGGTGGCCGGTCACGAGTGGTGTCCCTCAGGGCTCAGTGCTGGGGGCAGTATTGTTTGGTATCTTTACTGATGATCTGGGTAAGGGGATTGAATGCAGCCTCAGTAAGTTTGCAGATGACACCAAAGTAGGTGGGAGTGTTGATCTGCTTGAGGGTAGGAAAGCCCTACAGAGGGACCTGGACCAGGTTGGATCAATGAGCCAAGGCCAATGGGATGACGGCCAAGTGCCGAGGGGTCCTGTATTTCAGTCACAACAACCCCAGCCAACGCTACAGGCTTGAGGGAGTGGCTGGAAAGCTGCCTAGAAGAAAAGGACCTGGGGGTATTGGTGGACAGCTGGCTTAACACGAGTCAGCAGTGTGCCCAGGAGGCCAAGGCCAACAGCATCCTGGCTTGTATCAGGAAAAGCGTGGCCAGCAGGAGTAGGGAAGTGATGGTGCCTCTGTACTCAGCACTGGCGAGGCCTCACCTCGAGTACCGCGTTCAGTTCTGGGCCCCTCACTNAACTGTAGAGAGGCAGGGATTGGCCTCTTCTCCCAAGGGAATAACGACAGGACCAGAGGAAATGGTATGAAGCTGCGGCAGGGGGGGTTTAGATTAGATATTAGGAAGAAGTACTTTACTGAAAGAGTGGTCAGGCACTGGAACAGCCTGCCCAGGGAGGTGGTGGAGTCACCATCCCTGGAGGTATTTAAGAAACATGTAGACGTGGCACTTCAGGGCATGCTCTAGTGCCCAAGATTGTTGGGTTGGGTGATTTGTTTTGTGGGGGTTTTTTGGTGGGGTATTTTTTTTTTTGGTTAGTTTTTTTCTGTTCTCTTCTCCAGGCTGAACAACCCCAGCTCCCTGAACCTCTCCTCAAAAGATTTGATCTCCAGACCCCTCACCAGCTTTGTTGCTCTTCTCTGGACCCGCTCCAGCACCTCAATGCCTTTTTTGTGGTAAGGGACGCAATCTGTTAATCAGATTATCTGATGGTAATCTGTTGGAAAATGCCTAGACAGTCAAAAATCAGACTTTGGATCTTCATGCCCTGTTTCCACAAAAGAACCATACCCTTAAAGTAACATTAACCCGGTTGATGGGCTTTAAAATAAAATGAGAATACTTCAGTGTGGTCTCTGACACTGCTGACAAAGAGGTCCATGGGATCTCGCAAGGGCAAAGAGGGTCCAGCTGTGTCATGCATTACAGCCATCTCCCACAAGACAGGATGCTTTTTGCCTGCTCTCTGAAGGAAGTAAGTTCAGCTCCTGACCCTGTCCATCTGTGCTTGCAGCTGTTCACCCTCTACCACTGGCACTTTCCAATTCCTAGTCAAATTCAGACAATTCAAAACTCTTAGAGATGCCAGCTTCGTAAAAGTTCCATGGAAACAGGAAGCAAGAGGGACAGAATCACAGAATCATAGAATCATCATGGTTGGAAAGGACCTCTGAGATCATTGATTCCAACCACACACACACAAAACCCCCTACAACCTCGTCCACTAGAGCATGCCACTACAGCATGTAGTGACACTGAAGCGCCAATCTACACATCTCTTAAATATCCCCAGGGATGGTGACTCTACCACCTCCCTGGGCAGGCTGTTCCAGTGCCTGACCACTCTTTCAGTAAAGTAATTCTTAGTATCTAATCTAAACCTCCCCTGACACAACTTCAGACACGGAGGGCTATAACAATGCCTCCACATCCATCCAGCATAACCTCAAATAATCCACCTGGGCAGGAAGCATTACAAGTTCCACAACTGTACGAGAATATTCACTTAGTATTCATACAAAAGAATACAACCCACATCAGGCATCAAAGACTTCGGTCATGAGCTACAAACTCACAGGAAAGCAGCTCCACTCTCTTCGTTGCTTAAAGAACAGCCTGCAGTTTCATAGCAGCCCTGAATAAGTCCTTAGAGCCCGAGTCCAGCGAAGCTGCTAAAGGTGGAAGCGGGCAAACGTGAAGCACCGCATCACCCTAGCTCCAACTGACTCGCCGCTGTGCCTCGCACACGGCACTAACTTGGGAGAGAAAGTGGGTTTGGTTCACAAAAAAACCCAACTCTCCAAGTCCTCAGGGGACTCTGTGCCCAAGCCACTCACTGTGTTACTACAGTAATCAATCAGATTTATTTAAATGACCTTTTAATTTTAGAACGTCAGTATTCTGTATATCTATATATACCAGGAAGCTATTCTGATCATCCACATATTTAGAGGTGCAAATGCTGGTTTTGTTCTGACATATGACACAGACCTATAGCTGGGGACATTTGCACAGTTTTTGTGACACATAATGGGGGAAATGCAAATAGAGATTTACATTTTTTTTGTATTTTTGAGACTATTTTTAAATATGCTTTATTTGTTTGCTCACTAATGTACACGGATTCTCCAGTTTTTCCGTCTCAGCAGTCATCTGCCACTTCACAATAGAAGGCTTTGTTTTGGTGGGGCCACATGAAAATAGTTCATAATGGTTCTGTATAAGCTGTTTTGCTATTTTTACATTCAAGAGACTCAAGTGCTTTCGCACAGCAGCAGCAAATAACTCTCATTTAACAGCTCTTCAATGTGCATTGTTCAAAAGGCAGCAGCCTCCTAGCACTTTCTGTATTAAAGTATAGATAGGATTTCGGTTTGAAATTAGCACCAGTGACTAACACCACCAATAACCTACAATAAAAACGTAAATTAAAAGATACTGCTTTATATCAAGACAAGGCTAACTGTATTTTATGATATTAGCACTATCCAATGATTATCAAATGATACTAGCACCATGAAATCTACCTGATATTGTGGTCACAAGAACTAAAGTTCCGTTTTCCTTCCAGTGCGCGTCATCTATTCCTTCGTAAAAGCAGGCAGCTCCCTGGTTACACCAGAACGGTGCGTCCATGCCAGGCCGGAGATGTGGAAACGTGCAGTTCCCAAGCTGGAAGAGCTCATACCACTCCATTGTGTAGTTTTTGCCTGTGAGAGAGCTCTTGAAACCCACAGCATCGTGCATAATTTTCTGGAAAAGGTAAAAAAAATAAAAAAAAATAATAAAAAAAAAGCCCCAAAAGCTAAAATTATTTTAACATAAAACCAACTTCACCTTGGCCTGTACTGAAGGTAAGACACTTGGGAGCTTCTCACAAGCTTCTTACTTGTGTAACACTGTGAGAAGAGGGGAAGGGGTTCCTATAGCATGTTGGATTCATTAGCACTGATTGTATGATGTATTTACAGAGTCACACTAACCTAGTGCTTGTCTATCCATCCATTGTAACTTGTTATTTGGAGGCAGACAGTCAGTGGGAGCTCATCATCAAAACTCAAGCTTACTTTTGAATCCTTAGCCTCACAGGGGTATCAAAGAAATAAAGAGCAGAACTGAGTTACCAAAACCAGATCTTAGTAAAGAAGGTCACAAAAGGAATGAGATAAATATATTTTTTAAAAGCTGTATAGCAAATACATAAATTGGACCTTCCTTTAACACCTGAAATAACAGTATTTGAACCTATTTCCATTTTTGACTGTGTGCTGTGTTGCCCAATGTAGCGCTACAGGCTTGAGGAAGAATGGCTGGAGCTGCCTGGCAGAAAAGGACCTGGGGGTGCTGGTCAACTGCCGGCTGAACATGAGGCAGCAGTGCGCCCAGGTGGCCTAGAAGGCCAGTAGCATCCTGGCCTGTATCAGGAACAGCATGGCAAGTAGGACTTTGGAGGTGATCATCCCCCTCTACTCGGCACTGGTGAGGCCCCAGCTTGAGTACTGTGTCCAGTTTTGGGCCTCTCACCACAAAAAAGACATTGAGGTGCTGGAGCAGGTCCAGAGAAGGGCAATGAAGCTGTGAGGAGTCTGGAGAGTAAGCCTTATGAGGAGAGACTGAGGGAGCTGAGGTTTTTCAGCCTGGAGAAGAGAAGGCTGAGGGGAGACCTTACCACTCTCTACAACTACCTGAAAGGAGGTTATAGAGAGGCGGGGGTCGGTCTCTTCTCCCAAGTCACAGGTAACAGGACAAGAGGAAATGGCCTCAAGTTGCACCAGGGGAGGTTCAGATTGGATACCAGGAAAAATGTTTACACTGAAAGGGTTATTAAGCATTGGAATGGGCTGCCCAGGGAAGTGGTTGAGGCACCATCCCTGGAGGTATTCAAAAGACAGGTTGACATAGTGTTTAGTGACATGGTTTAGTAACGAGTCGTCATTTTTTATCAGAGTTGGTTAATGGTTGGACTAGATGATCTGAAACGTGCCTTCCAACCTAGACAATTCTATGATTGTGTTTCATGTTCACTAGTCTTTCCTTATTCATTAGGAATCGTACTTTGAAGCTTAATTATATAGAACTATAAATATTACTAAAGCTGAGATTTTCATCTTTGCACAACTCCACGAATGGAGACTTTAATTCAATACTGATCATAACATTCCAGAAAGAACTGTAAAAGCCACCAACTCCCCATGATCCACCATTCAGACCAGCCAGTGTCTACTCCTGACAGATATCCATGGTTCATGCAAATATAAAAGTTTTTAACAACTGAAAAGTTAATACACTAAGTGAGCATTTCAGCTGACATAAAGGGACAAATAAAAGGTATTTTCTTTATGCAGTGCTAGTGCAGAAAACAAAGACACCCAAAACCGTAATGGTTTGTTTCTATAAAACACTCCCAATGTGCAGCCCCAGGGGGGAACACGTTCAAACCCCCCAACAGTGGTGGTCATATTCTTTTCTTTAGCCGAGCTAAATTCTGTAACTTTTGTTTGAAACATACAGTTTGGGTTATCTTTCCTATAGATATCCTAGCTTGTGTGCTCCAATACTCTTCCATAAAAGAATATCCCAGCCTTACAGCTCCCATTTTTGATACCTGCTGTTGAACTCAACTGAATTTGCCACTAAAACTTCATTAAACAAGAACACCACCTTACCAAATGTCCCAGTAGGTCCCCATATTTGAATTCCCACACTGGAGCCTGCAATCGATACACTTCAATGACATCCTTTTCCTTCATAATTGGGATGGCAGAGCCAGTGGGACAGAAGGTGTAGCGGGCTTGGCAGTAAGGATCACTTTTTGGACGGTAATCAAAGCGCCTGTGTTGAGAAAGAGAAGCACAAAGAACAGTAAGCTCAGCTTCACAGCTGGAGTAACTGTCCCATGGCCTCCCAGGGGCCTCAGTGGGAAACCTCAGGCATGCAGCCACCCCCAGAGACTGATTCTGTGATCCAGATGCTGCAACACTTGGAGTGTACAAGTTCGTAAGGCTTGCACATAGAATCACTCAGGTTGGAAGAGACCCTTGGAAACATTACTTAGATAAAGAGACCTAAGAACCTATGATCGTTGTTTCCATTCATCATTCCTATTAAACCTCAAAAACTGAAGACCAAATCCACTTTTGTATTGCACTATATACAGACAGCAAAAAACTTTTTTGACAAGTCCTCCTTTCTGAATTTCATTCAAATTCACTCTCTGTATTTCCCTTAAAAAAAAAAGGTTCCTAATATTCCTGTTACCAAGACAGACTGGTGTATACAGTTTGCCCAGAGAGTCTAACATGCTTAGTTGCCCAAGGCTACCAAGTGACACAAATACCACAGCCATGAGGTGACTCAGGGATACAGGATTTCCTAAGCCATAGTAAGGCCACTAGCCCTGCTGAGACACTGTTGATTTTCCCTGTGAACTTCTTCTCCAAGTTTGTTGGGTACTTCACCATGTCTGCTTTTATTTTGTCCAGGGCTGGGGTGGGGAGGAGGAAGAAAGAGAAAAAAAGAGAAGAGCATGGCTGGAAAATGACCATACAGAAAACAAAGAGACTTATGTCAGCCACATATATGAGATCTGTTTCTAAATTGCGTATCTTACATGTTCAATTTCCCCTCACACTGCACCACGCCTGTGACAAGAAGGTGACAAGCAGGTTAAGAACCATTAAAAGACCACATGTCTGGGTGTCTCAAACTGACAGGCTTATCTTCCTGTTTGTGACCACCCAGAGACCCAGCCTTGCAACTAATGAACTTGCTGGAAAACCCCACGGACAACTCGTGATGGCAAGATCGGCTCCTTCAGGCATCACCTGATAGAAATCCAACTGCTAGGAATTACGCAACAGGCTTTCAAAACTTCAGGCATGCATTAGATGGAGAGCAGTTAAACTCTTAACACCTCCCTTTTACAAACAGCAAGCCCACACAAAATACACATGGAAGCGTAGTCCTTTGCCTGGAGAGGCTCATTTCCCTCCTGAAGAGCCTCTTTTCCTCAGCATAACTGAAGCTTCAGCGGAATGGGGGACCAGGCACCCTTCGGCTTTCCCCAAACAGCACCAGGCCGCCTTTTGCACCTAAAGCACCAAAGGGAATTTTACACCATTTCAGCAAAAAGCATGAAGTAAACCTCAGTCTAAAAAATAAAACAAATCGGAGCCTAACTTCCTCATCACAATCTTTGTTTCTTTTTTTCTGAAACAGGAATTAAAAGGAGCATCTTTAGAGCAAGGGCAGTCATTCCTGGGGGCCAGCGCAGCTCTAGGCCAGGGACACCCTTTCTCTCACACTTGTGAGCTAAATACACCAAATTCATGGCCTTTTTAGTTTAAAAAAAATTACACAAACAAAACAAATAAATGGAAAGCCGACGGACACCGGAAGAGGAAGACGAGGAGGAAGAGGCGGCGGTGGTCGGGGAGCCCGGGGGACGACCCTCTCCCCCTTGCTCCAGCCGCCAGGCCTTCCCCCCAACCCCNGAGGCGGGGAGGGCGGTACGGGGGCCACCTGCAGGGCCTGACCGAAGCCAGAGTGTTTTCCTGAGGAGAACCGACCGTGCCTCTTAAAAAACATCATTGGAACGAACTACGATTTCATTTTTCTGGAGGCCCAGCCAACAAAACACCGTGCGCTCTTCTAATTTAGCCGAAGTAATTTTTTTTTAACAGCCCAGTGTGCTGTTTCAAGCATCGCTTTGGGGCCGATTTCAAACAAGGCATCAAATGCCCATCCTTACAACCGGAACCCACCGAGAGGGACAACCTCTGTCTGGGTCTGGATGCTACAGGATGAGGTGAGGCCTCCCCCAAATGGCTGAAAGGCTTTTGCTGTGATAAACCGAGTAGCCCTGCACCTCTTCTGGTGGTCCAGAAGCCTTTCAGAGCTTCAGACTAAGTTCATATACCCATCATCCATTTCCGAACACTATTTTTCAGGTTATAACAATTTACATTAATAGGGATTATATAACCATTTACTCTCTCGTTTTCACAATGGTAGCAAAATCTCTCCTTAAGGTGAACTCTGTTGAAGAGAAACAGCGAGGAGAGTTTTGCCAGCAGCATCCCTGCGATAAAGACAGCCTTTTCCAGCTCTGTAGAGTTCAGAACAGGCTACGCTGATGCCAGGGTCCAGAAGGTTAAGTTCAGTAGTTGGCATCTGCAGGGGAAGCGCCAGCGTGTGCTGTTTGCTGGGTAAATAATAACTGTGCCGTGGACTTTTGACAGTCAGGAGCCAGAGAAACACCCCTGCCCAACGCATATAAGCCCCTGGAGAACAATCTGTTCTCCAGTCCGCGCTCTGCCAGGCGATATTCAAGCAATTTTGGAGGTGGAAACCCCTGCATCCTGCATGAAAATGAAGGGTAGGCTGCTGAAGATCAGTTTGAGTAACGCTGGGACGTGTTCAGAAAACCGTAAGATGGCACAGCTAATAAAATCTCTCAGCAATGTTTCTGTATCTCGCTTCATTGCTGCCTGATTCTATACTGCTTCTCTTTAAAATCCATGCTGTTCAGCACTATACATTAATTTCACGCACGTACATGTAAACTATACATACACCTATATTTCCATATTTCATTTTAGTCTCATGCTTTTGTCCTCTACAAAATAAACCGTGCTACTACTCATGTGTTTTCCTAGTTCGCGTGTAGCGCAAGATGCCGGCTCTTTTATCTGTTCAAAAACGTATGTGTTTGCGTGGAATATAGCCGAAATTCCTAGTTTTAGAGATTCGGGTGTGCAACTCTGGAAGTGCTTTATGAAATCAGGGAAGCGTAATTTATCCCTTCTATGAAATCAGGACGTAGGGAAGTGAAATGACAAAATGAAGGCGCCAGAACTGTTCATTAGCCAAACTAGAAATACGGTATGAACTGGTTCTTAGTCCTGGCTCAGCGTCTGTTTGCAGTTTGGGCTATTAAGTCTCACTCAGGCACTGCTGTGGTTGCTGAAGCTGTTGTGTCAAATGACTTAAGATGGCAAAGCTTTGCTTTTCTTTTTTTTTTTTCCTCTTAATTTTAATAGCATTTTTGCTACTAACATTTTGCTTTATTGCATCCTGTAGGAAACTTTTGCAGCACAGTACTGTTTTTTCTCCGCATAAAACCTAAGTTCTGTCGTGAAGCGTATTTTAACAGACAACTAATAAATTTGTGAATAAATACACCTGAGCTAAAAAGCTCACGTCAGCAAGTTCTGAGTTGGCATCTGTCTCGTTTATTACCCAGAAACATGTTAAAGTGCCCTTTATAAACCCAGAAAGCTGATCTGCATCTTTATCCACTACCAGTCTCAGAGACCAGCTACAAAAATCAACTTCTGGAGGTGACAGGATTCCTAAATTTTTCTCATTTCCTGGAGTATTTTCTTTTGACGCATCACAGAATGACATGAGGTTGGAAGGGACCTCTGGAGATCTACTCCAACCCCCCTGCCAAAGCAGGTTCTCCTAGAGCAGGTTGCACAGGAACTTGTCCAGGTGGGTTTTGAATGTCTCCAGAGACAGAGACTCCACCACCTCTCTGGGCAACCTGTGCCAGGACTCTGCCACCCTCAAAGTGAAGAAGTTCCTCCTCATGTTTAGATGGAGCTTCTTATGTACAAGTTGGTGCCCATTTCCTCTTGTCCTCTCACCGGGCACCGCTGAAAAAAAGACTTTCACTGTAGTGAAAACCGAACATTTTCCTGAAACGATAGACCACTGTCGTTAATTTCCCACTACAAAAAAGTATGTTCTCTGTGTCTGCCCTCAGGATGGAAGGAACAGAGAGAGGGGAAAACAAACCCTGTTGCTGCAGTCAAAAGTTGTGGTTTTAAACAGCTGGCTTAGTTTTGAATATCCATTTCGGTTTTTGAACACCACACTAAGAGTCACAGCAAAAAAGTTGTTGAACTTGAAGAGCTCCTGTGTCACGAAAATGGGCTTCAGTCTCAGCTACACGTCTGCCAGCCTAGGATGGATGGAAAGATGGAAGGAAGGATGGAAGGACAATAGGAGACAGGGCTGGACACGCCCACCTACAGCATAGCTCAGGTGAAGTCTGGATGTCCAGGCCTATGTTTACATGGAGCCCATGGGCCCAGCAGCCAGATGGTGTGAGGGTGGAGGTCACAGCTGAGACTAGACAAGGTAATTAAGGGCTATTAATGCACTTTGGGCCCTGGCAGCAGTTTCTTCTCCCATCAACATGAGTCCTCACACCTCAAAAAGAACCGGTTTCAGAGGTGTACTGCTTGTGAAATGCTTTTGTTGCTACTTGTTGTTGTAGGTTCAGGCCAGAGAAGAGTCATCATGTGCTGTTTCAGGGTGATGCAGAGCTAGGGCGGGGACATGTCATGAGCTGGGAGTGAAAACATGGCCCTAAGACAGATGCAGAGGGTCATAGCAAGGTCACAGAGCCAGGGCAGGAACATAGGATGAGCAAGGTGGAGCTCAACCATGGCACAGAGCCAGGGCAGTTATAGACTTGGCACAGGGACATGACATGGGGGACCTGAGTGGGATGGGCACATCAAACCCCAATCAAGTCCAAGATCCATCCAGGAAAAAGGACTACCTATAATGCGAGTCTAAGGTCCACTCAAGAGACAAGGCCAGAAACAAGACTGGAGATAAGGCTACTGACAATTCAGGTCCAGGATCCATCCGGAATGATTAGTCAGTAAGGTGCTCTGAAGGCATCTGAAGATTAGTCTGAAAGTGCTCAGTTCCCTAGTCCTAATGTTAACCCTGGCCCCAACACACAGGAGAGTTTGGGAATCTGCTCATATCTCACAACATGCATCGAACTTCAAACTCCATCCAGACAGCAGCCTCTTCCTAGCTCTCAGGTGTGAGGAGGATTGAACTAAGATTCCAGGTCAAGAGACTCTCAGTTCCCCTATCCCCAAACCTAACCAACCTTTCTGCTCTTCCCACAGCTGAGCCAGTCCCAAGACAGTAAGTGTGTTGAACTGCCACCCAACATATTTTTCTGGGTTGTGATGGCTCCACTGGAATTTCCCCAGCGTCCTACTCAGCCTGGAGAGTAAGGTAAGGGTTTGGTGCTCTACAGAGCTCTAACTCCACACATCCAAGATGGATGTCCCAGCATACAGTTGTGGATTAGGTGGTCAGACGGTGGAGGGCTTTCCAAGCTGGAACCTCACTGCAGTCCTGCCAACCCTGAGAGGCAGAGTGGGGGCTATAGTGAAGACAGAGCTTTAGTCCTGCATTTATTTGGAGCAAAGTATTGCCCAGCAGACAGCAGTCTGCCCTTATGCAGGGAATTTCACTGTCTTGGCCCTTTCCTGTCCAAGAATCTCCCTATTCATCATCCTGCAGACTCCTGACCTTGCAGTATACAGCTGAATGCATGCATATTGCCACAGAAAGAGACTTTGCTTTCATGTGCCATTTTTGCTTTTCCCAGTTTATGCACTGTTGTGTTCCCTGCAGAACTCCTATACTCTGAATGTCCGGGAGACACTCTAATTTTAATACAAGATCCACCCTTTCATGCCTCTGGTCCAGTAAAAGCATACCTTTTCATTATTAAGCCCAAGTTTCTCATAAGAGAAGCAGCTGATGAAAAATGAAGGACTAAAGAGCCAAGAGACCTTGCTAAAATGAAGTACATCTGGTCCCCAGTATGGCATTTGTGTGCTCAGTCATAAGGAGGAAACTAGGGATGAATTTCTGCTTTAGCCAAAAGAAGCCCTTTTGTTCCCTAAGGCAATGCCTTAATGACTTAGCTGGGAGTAAGTGAAGGTAGGTTTGTTTTTCCAAAGAAACTCTTTTATTTTTCAAGTAAAATGGAGCCACTCTCTAGACCACACTACACGGTTAACAGAGCCAAAAGTGGTACATCAGTCTGACGAGTACAAGCATCAGTGAAACAAACCCAGCAGTCCTACCTGCTTCTACCTAAATTCCACATTTTTTTCTTGGCTTTCAAAGCAGAATCACAGAATGGCAGGGATTGGAGGGGACCTTCAGAGATCATCTAGTCCACCACCCCTGCTAAAGCAGGGTCACCTACAGCATGCTGGACAGGAACCCACCCAGGCGGGTTTTGAGTATTACCACAAAAGGAAACTCCACAGCTTCTCTGGGCAGCCTGTTCCAGTGCTCTGTTGCCCTGAAAGGAAAGAAGCTTTACCTTATGTTCAGATGGAATTTCCAGTGTTCCAGGTTGTGCCCACTGTACCTTGTCTTGTTGTTGGTCATCACTGAGAAGAGTATGGACCTATCCCTGATGCCCACCCTTTCGATATTAATAAGCATTGATGAGATCCCCTCTCAGTCTTCTCTTCTGCAGGCTGAACAGACCCAGGTCTCTCAGCCTTTCCTCTTAAGTGAGGTGCTTCACTCCCTTGACCATCTTCACAGCCTTCTGCCGGACTCTCCAGCAGTTCCCTGTCTTCCTTGAACAGAACTGGACACAGCACTCCAGATGTTGCCTCACCAGGGCAGAGTAGAGGGGAGGGATGGCCACCCTTGACTTGCTGGCCACGTTCTTTTTAATACACCCCAGGAGACCATTGGCCTTCTTGGCCACAAGGGCACATTGCTGGCTCATGGTTATCTTGTCCACCAGGACTCCCAGGTCCTTCTCTGTTCTCCATCAGGTCAACCTCTAACCTGTACAGGTGCACTGTATTCATTACATCATTATAGCCTTACGTGTAACACAGAACAACCACCTTACATGCACACCGCTGAGCTTTTGTGAGGTCCCACTGGAGGAAGAACAACCTTCAGGCAAGGCAAACGTCTAACAACAGCAAGGAGTGCTGAGCAGCACCATCCCCTCTTCTCTGGTAAA
>VXBJ01005353.1:544229-564398 GCA_013400055.1 Nycticryphes semicollaris | reverse complement strand
TCCTCTCCTCTTCCTCTCCTCCTCCTCTCCTCCTCCTCTCCTCCTCCTCTCCGACATTTTTAAGAGCATTCCAGAAACTATTTTACGTCTGCTAGGACCCATTAATGAACAGGTATATTTAAACATGGTGGAGCTGAGCTCTTCCCCTAAGGTTGTCAACACATCCTGATAAGAAAACAACACTCGTGTTTGTCTTTCATTATGGTCAGAATTTAAAATGAGAAAGTTCAGCCATGGCCTTCGTGGCGTGAGGACGATGCTGCTAAGGCTATATCTGCTGTCAGATCTGTAATAGCAGTTAGGAGGAAGATTCTTCCATCATCATCAAGTAAAATTAAAAGCAGAAGAGAGGTTTGTGAAGCATTTAGGGTTTCTTTAGTGATATTCAAAGATTAAGAGAAATGTTAAAAATAGATCAAATTCTGAAACTGTCACAATAAATGGAAGCTAGAGCTAATAAGGACAGATAATTTGGTTTAAATTTTTGATTGGAACTCATTTTTTTAATTAGTAAATGTGAATTATGCTATTGAATTTTTGAGATGTAGCTTGTGCTTTATTTGCATTATTTTTCTTCCTTGATAACACATTAATAGTCATTTTAATTTCTGTTTTCTAGACTCCTGTCTTTGCATGTGTTAGATACTTGTGATGATTTTGGGAAGCATTTTAAACACATATTTACAAAGTTAAAGGGAGAACAGATCACTTTTGTCATTTGATCACAACTGTCAAATTTCAACATAAGGTTTTCATGTTGTTCTCAAATTAATTTTAAAATATTGGCATTAATTAGCAAAAGAAGAAAAATACACTCCTAAAGACATTGCAGTACTGCACAGTAATATGAGGGTGACAAACTATTGTGTGTTGTGTATTGTACTATGTAAACATCTAATTTCACAACATAGCAATACCAATTATCTGGATTATAATCCATCAAAAATAATACTGTTTTGTAAATCGGAAAAATAAAACCGTACCATTTCTGCTGGTGTGAAGAGAAGAAAGAGCCTTTTTTTCCTTTTAAATTGGTTCCCCTTCTCGTATTTGCTATGAGAACAAGAACTGGACTATGATGAGGTTCTTGAGGGGTTTCTATGTTCATTCTATTTACAGTCTCTATTCTGTAATTACATGTATTTTCTAAGATAATCTCGCTGATTTTAAAGCAGTAAAATTTTTCTAGGTATGTTTTTTTTTTAATTGGAATTTGAACGATCAATTGTTTCTAAACTCAATACCAGTTTCAAACTCTGACAGCTTTTGCAAACAGAAAAGTAGGAGTGCAGGCAGCCAGCCTTGATGGCAGAACATCACTGGGCTAGCAGGAGGAAGAAAAACATTCTGCATGCCGGAAGGATGTCTTTTGCTCATTGCTTAGAATTTATACCTAAATAGGTAAATGATAATGAACAAAACGTATTTACTACTCCAGTTTTCCAGGAGACAACTACAAATGTCCATCTGGCATGCATCATTAGCAGGCTAAAATACAAAACCTGACTGAACAGCAGTAGCCCAGCATGTTTTGGGTGTTGCTCTGACTCCTGTTTGCGTCAGTGGAAGCAGGATCTGTTGGTTTGCCAGCCAACCAACATACATACCCAGGTTACATTACACAGCACCTTGTCCAGGTCCCCAGTTACACACTTCTCTTTGTAAATTTATTCCCACTTAATTACAGCAAACCTTTAAGAAACTGTGGGTGCATTTACTTTAGCGCTTTAGAGCTTGTGAAGCAAATCTCCATTTACCATGCTTTGGTTCATGTCGTGGAGCTATCTCCAAGAGTGCAGATTGGATTCCTGCCTCATTTTCTTTTCTCCCATAATAAACTGCAATCAGAATCAGGCATCTAAAATCTAGTAATCAAACATGAGGTAAATATAGGCTAAATATTTTGTAGCCACATTTGGTTATCAATTACATATATGGAACTTTTACATTTTTTTGGGGGGGCAGGGTGTGTGTGGTGTTTACCATGTTCTGTACATCTGAAAATTGTCCCAGCTTAGCATGTCTTACTTTCATGAAGTTCAGCAAAGTCTTGATTGCCTTGAATCGCTGAGCAATTATAATAACAAAAAAACAAGCATCAGACCTATAACAGTTCTGCCGTCTTTGATGTTGTCTTCATGAGTGATGTGTTTATGCAAGACGTTAAGCTATCTCCATGAGCCCTACTTGAAAAAAAATCCTCCAGATTTGTTCTGGAGATGGAATATCTCTTCTCTCTTCAAGTATGTGTTGATGGATTAAGGGAGAATGCAGGACTGTCAACTACCTGTAAGCAAAGAGGCTTGAATAAGATGGAGCATTTGTCAGTGTTGAAAGGGAAAACTGGATTATACGCTCATCTGATCTGTCCTTTTATACTTTATACAATTACCACTTATTCAGGTCACAATTTCTGAATGCATTACTGCTTTTTCCTTCAACCCACATTGACTCTAAGTCTTTGAATATGTTGTATGTGTAAAAAGGAAGGAACTGATAAAGAACATCTGTGTCAATGGATATATGGGAGCAGTGACAGTGAATTTCAGCAATACTGAGGATTTTATTATATAGCGCAAATTAATTTTGGCAGCCTGTCTCACCTCTGCTGCTGTAAATCAGAAGGCAGTTGACTTAAGTCCTCTCATCTGAAATTAGCCCGATACCACACTCCTTCTGTATCTTTCAGTGTCCCATGTGCCTTTTATTCTTCTGAAAAATAGTGGAAATGTTATTTCCCACATTTTACAGATAAGGAACTGACATACACAGTCCTGAATAGATGTCAGTTAAAACTGAGCATGTAAGTGAGATTTTTTGAGGTAGCTACATTCTTATTCTAAGATTACTTCATGGTTAGTGGAGTAATATAATCATAATAATCATAGTCAAATATCAGAACCACAATCATCCTCTGGAAGTGTCTTCTCTCCCATGGCAATTTGATTACCATCCTGTGATCCTCAATCAAGTGTCTAATGGTAGTTGATGTGATTGTGGGTCATAAAGTTAATCTCCAAAATTATCCCATACATGCATGGTAGAGCAAGAAATCCCACAAGGTGAACTCATTTTTCAACGAGAAATGCTTTCTTTGACTGTCTTCACTAACACACTAGGTCACATATTCCATTGTGGTCCCTGTCAGTAGTAACTGTAAGTTAATTTTATGTGGCAACTGTGTTTTGATAATTTCTGGTTTCTTATAATTGGAGGATGGGCTGAGTGCAGTGAACAGCAGTCATGTTTCAAAAAGCAGCTTTCAGTTGAGTACTGGCAGCTGTGGTATCTTCAGGAGACTAAAGAATACGTGAAAAATAAGACAGCACTTTTTAGCTCTTCCAAAAGAATAATTCTTTGGATATAAGATTGCAGTACAGGGCGGGGAAATACTGGAATAATTTTTTTTTCTATATATCTTAACTGAATAATGATGTTGCTTGAGTGAGAAAATACTTATGGGTACACATATTCAGTTCTAAAGAGATAGGAAAAGATGTTGAACTGCAGACAACTTGTGTCTATTTATGTGGAAATTAAGCTAAAAGTTTTATGGGAATGGCTTTCCAATATGTCTCTGATGTGATTAACACGGGAAATGCTAAGGTATTACATTTTACATAATCACAGAACCTAGATGCTACAGTTGGATCAGATCACTGAAAAATCCCTCTATCTTCTGAAAAACCAGGGTTGTTCTATACAGTGCATTTTCTAATATTTTTACTTAATTTCGTTTTAAAATTTGTGTCCATCTAAAATCATAGGTACAACTTAGCACTGGGAAATTACAATGTTGCTTAGTTTATGTTTTCCCTATTAAATAGTCATGTTTTTATATACCAGGGCATTGCCCTGACTTATTGGTCCTCATCTCCAATTGCTGTTGTTATTTTAAAAGATAATTTTTTCCATGACCTGAATACCTCCAGAGAAGAGCAACAGAGTTGGTGAAGGGGCTGGAAGACATGTCCTCTGAGGAGCAGCTAAGGACTCAGGGTTTGTCTAGTTTGGAGAGAAGAAGCCCGAGGGACGACCTTACTCCTTTCTGCAGATCTCTGAGGAGGGGAAGTGGAGGGGGATGTGCTGAGCTCTTCTCCCTGGTGCCCAGTGCCAGGAGGTGTGGGAATGCCTCAAAGCTATCAGGGTCGTTTGGACTTGACACAAGGAAACATTTTTTCACTGGGAGGGTGGTCAACCCTGAAATGTGTTTCCGGGAAAGCTGGTTGATGCCCCATGCCTGTCAGTTCTTAAGGGACATTTCGACCAATGCCTTTAATAGCTTAACTTTGGGTCAGGCCATTGGGCTAGATGATCATAATAGGTCCCTTCCAATTCCAATTGCACTATTATATTCTTATTCTTTTGTATGATTCTTATTTAGCATGGAAAAGTAGTCACCTCTCTTGGTCTTCCCTTTATTGTAAGTCAATTTTTTTGACATCTGGTCCACATTCTTTCTTTGGTACTTTGTTTCCTAGTTGTCACAAACCCCATATAATGCAAAATTGGATGCCATAATATTAAAGAAACACTTCTAAAAAATACTTAGGTTCTTCTAGGTTTTTGACTGAAAGCCCACTTCCTTTCTTATTTTATCTCAACAGATATTAAAGAATAAAAAGCTTTTTACCACTTGCCTTTCAAACATCTCTTTCCAGCTCTGCATTTTGTTCACCTCAGTTAAGCGGACTAGTTAGGAAAAAATATTCAGGCAAATTAAAAAATTGGTACAAAGAGGTATATGGAGCAATTAATTATAACACAAAGAAACTACTTTAATGCACTCCACTGAATCTAAGATATAGGTAAATATTTATGAGATAGAAGGAAATAATGCTTTCTCATTAAAATATCCTGCATTGTTGTAAAAGATTGTTTTCAAACTAGCTTAAAGTATCAAATATTACAGTACTCTTTGCTCCAGTGTGAAATACCAAGCATTTTTAAACTTTAAAATCTTCCAACTGATGTCTTTAAAAGCAGGTGATCAACTGAATAAATGAAAATAACTTCAGAGTTTAGTCACATGGGGATAGTACAGGGCTGATTTCATTCAGCAGCCCAATTTTATGGCTACAGCATTCTCTAATGACCTTTTTTATCTAGTTGTATAGCAGATACTTGCTTTGATACTCGAGTGTGATTATGCAGAAATACTTCTTGTGGCCTGTGTAGAATTCTAAGGAGTTGCAGGGTCACATCTGTACGTTTCCGATAGTTTGATTGCCCTTCATTCATTGCCTGCTTAAATAGTACTGGTTAGAATGAAAGGTCTTATACAAAGGGAATATTCAGAGTAGTGCTTGTGGCTTGACATAAGAAGATTTCATCTGGCAAATGTTAATTGCTGTGCAACCTGCTTTGAATAAACTCAGATACAGTACAATGTTGCACATTGATGGTATTATGAAGGCCCTGGTATGCTTCAGTGTGTAGACATGTACAAATTGCATTTCCTATTTCATTGAACATCTGCTTAGATTTAAATTTTTGGAAAAAAATACTTTTCCATTACTGCCAATTCTGCTTTTAATGCTATCAAATCCTGGTCATAACTTACGTAATATTAACTAACAGGTTGTTGAGGTAGAAGAAAACCTCAACACAAAATTGAGCTGTTAAATTTGGGTATGACTTCCAGAATAGCTCAGAACATTTGAAGATATGAATTCACCCAAGTGAACTATTTCATGCCTTTATTCCTGTAAACTGGTGTAAATTTTAAGGGGAAAAAAGTATTTAGTATTTTCTTTTTTGGTCCCTTTTAACTTCTATTACAATGTATTTCACCAACTACATTCTCTAATGAACTGCTCTGTAAAAGGTGTGAAGCTGTTTTTCTGGAGAGCATGTGAAAGTTTCTGTCTCTGTACACTGTAAACTCTCCAGATTTCTGGGAACTATTATGCTGGGAACAGAGGTGAAGAAAGCATGTCGTAAGGGACTGATCAGCCATATATTCAGCATGTAGCTTCCTGAATCTAAGTTTTCAGGGATTATATTTGTGGTAATTCCACATGGAATTACTGATCATTCAGTGTATTGAGGCTTGGCCATGGCACCTGGTTTAGAATAATAATTATTGCAGGCTATTGTTAAGTCAATACATTAACACTCAAAACTGCAATATTTCTGTTTTATAAATTTAGGTCCCGTATTTTAATTGTTAAGGTTAATACATAAGATCATTAACTTCAAAATAAGAAAAATCTGGAAGCTTGGCAAAATTCTTAGGAATCATTGTATTTAAAAATATGTATTGCTTTTTGCAGACAATTACATATACGGTATTCAAATACTAATTGCTTTTTACATGTAATTCTTACAGGGCATCTAATGCATGTTATTGACTATGTAACTGTGAAATGTAGTATTTTCAAAACTTTTTTTTTTTTAAAGAAGGATAGTTTTTGAAAGAAAACACCATTTTCTGAATTATTTGAATTCTGAATTCTGCCTGGTGTTGAATTTCTTCTTGCCTAACTGCAACTGGGAGAGCAATTTTATAGTTGGGTAGTAAAACTCATGAAATTAATAGTTGATTGAAAAGTGGATAGGTAAGTACTGAACTGCTAGAAAGGAGTGGGAGATACTTGTGGGAGCTTGTTTTCTATCTATGTATGCTTCTCCACACACATCTTGCAAGCAGCATTCTTGAATCCCAGCTCCTTGGTGCATGCACAGTGAGAAGTTCTGTATGTTAAAATGCTTTTGTTACAAAGGCTAATGTTAATGGGGCAGAGAGTAAATCAGGAAAGATCTCATGTGCCAGAATTTCTGTTGATGAAAGTTCCTTCGATTGCCCAGGACATAAAGCACTGGGGAGGAAGAACCCAACAGCATCAGCACTGTTTACCAGGGCAGCCTGCTTGTGATTTTTCACAGCACTCCTTTGACTTAAGTCAAAATGCCGTACTTTCACACCACAGTCACAATTCCCTTTCTAAAGGCCTACAAAGGTCAGCAGAAGAGATTGCAGGAATTAACTGCTTATGAGGAGCAATGTAGTGAATCCCTGCCTGCAGCAGGCTGAGGGTTTGCAGGGAGATGCTCCCATCTGGATGCACTTTACAACACTAAGCAGGTGCCAATGGTAAGTGGCATTCCTCTGCGGATGACCAAGTTTTGCAGGCCTGGGAAGGGCTCAGAACTCTGAGCTGACAGACTAGCTGTAACAAAACAATGAATGATACATAAATAAACCGCAACACTTACGTGGCAGGTGAAAGATGGATGGAGCACTCAAAAGAAGGCTCTTGGGAACTCGGTGTGGCGTGGAAGATTGGAAAACGTACACTGATTACGTACTTTGTACTGGGAGAAACAGGTGAGGTCCCCGAGGACCACCAGAAGCCAAGTGATATATTAGCATGATGGTTTGTTTCTTCTGCTAATGGTTCCTTTGCTTACTATTAGCCCAGTTCGTGAATATTTGAGGCTTCCTGACTGTTGAGATTTCTTTTCCTCCTATAAATGTATTCTTCCCATACTGTGCATGCCTCTCTGAGAAAACACATGATTTCTATAACAGAACTATTAGAAGTGTTTTTACCATTCAATATTGTTAAAGGTTGCACATTTTGAAATAACAGTTCTCCTAGGTGTTGGACAAACATCTCAGTACATTTTTCAACCCAGAGCTGCAACTGTGTGGCTTATTCCTATGCCACATGGAAAAAAGGTACTTCCGAAAAGTCTTGCTTGTACAAATGCCCCCATAAACCATCAAAATTTTCTCTTCATCATCACCAGTTCTTTAGGCAAGTCTACAGAATTATTATGAGAGCAATGGCAGTGGAAAAGTTCTCAGTATTTCCTTTCCACCAGTATCCCACTTATGGCACACAGTGCTTGAAGGCGTTGCGGACTTAGCTTATTACCACTGTAGGAATACGCTTGCCTTCTTTTGCATTTACAGGATAGCTTCCACAGAGGAAAGCATCTGGAAACTTATTTGGGTTTTGTTTAATATGAGAGACAAGTCACAATGAGATAAAATAAAATTCAAGCCTTTCACATGACATTCCTGGCACCAAAATAATATAAACCATGTACAATCCACGACATTTCTCTTTGTTTTCACATTCACTTGTATTTTGAAAAGTTAGTTGTAGTTAGGTTTGTCCATGGTTGGTTTTTTTTTTTTTTTTTTTTTTTTTTTATCAGAGAAACTGCAAACATAATATTTAAATGCAGAGTACAGTATCTTTAATAATCTAAAGTAAGAAAAATACTACTGTAAACCACTGATCTGTAACACCATTGCTAGCAGTAAATTGCAGGCAATTCTGACCAAAAGAAGCAAAACTAGTCAGCATTTCAGCCTGTTGCAGTAATAAAATAAGTTTCTGTAGCACCTTCCAGGTGTTTGGTGTGGAGTTATTCCACGTGAAAGGCATGCCTCAGCTCGAGACGGGCCAGTGCTTTGAGTAGAGCCGCTCCCCATCCTCCTGTTGGGATGAGCCAGGTCTTCTGTCCAAATCGCAATATGGCCAGCCGTCTTTGAATTTAGGATTTACGCATTCAAACCCACCAAAAACATGGTTTTTCAATCAAAATTCGGGTCTCAGGAAAAAAAAAAAAAAAAAAAAAACCAAACCAAAACACACTTGAAAAGTATATGTTTTTTTCAACCAATAAGGACAGAGTCTTTGCCACGTTTCCAGACTGTTGGTGCACGAGGTTGTCAGGGAACTGAACCTGGGCACCTGAGGGAAGGGGCCTGATTTTTGAACACCCAGAAAACTCCCTAAAGTCAGGGTCATGTCTGCAGCCTTCAAAGTTAGAGAATTTATGTAGTTAATTACAGTCTTGTGTCCTTGTATTTTTTATATTTCGACCCGAGTTATAAATATTTGTCCTAATCTCCCTGCTATTCATTATGAATACTAATTATACCACGTGCTAATAAACCCCTCTGAAATACTCTCCTCTCCACAAAAGTTAAAAACTATTCTTTAGGTGAATATGATCTGCTATTAGAATAAAAATACTTTATTTTCCTCTCATTATTTTCCAATACATCTGATGAAAACATTTGAGATTTATATAGACGTATTTAGCAGCTGTCTCATATTTACTTAGACTGTGAGGTATAAATTGAATTTAGTACTTTTTCTCAAGAATAAGTATGTGTTTGACAATTAGACAATAGCAAAGTGTTTCCACTCTGTCACAAATGGTTTTCATTGTGTAATATTTTTAGGATTATTTAATGTCACTTTCTTTTGTGCACTATACTGTGTCTGATTTAGCAATAAAGACTTTTATTTTGTAGCAATAGGTGCTAAGGGAAGTTATACATTAATATGAGAACTATTGCTGAGTATCAGTATCTTACTTCAGTTATTGAATTTGAAAGATGATTTAGGAAATCAAATTCCTAAAAACGTTAATTGCCTGGTTCACGATGGCCACAAAAACCAATTTGTTGAGTAGATTCTCAGGGAGGAAGGGGGTGAGGCCAGAACTTGAAGAACAGACTCTCATGCTGCCTGAGCGGAGTTCACTGTGGTGGGTATATTCTGTGCTAGTATTATGAACCGCTAAAAAAATCCAAGATACTTACCCAGGAAACCTGGGAAGTTATGCTATCTTTATGCTCACTTCTGAACTGATCTTGGTCTCATGTGCAGGTTTCATAATTTAATATTTTTGGTCAATTTCATCAATGGATGACAAGAAGTAGTATTTCTATTGGAATTACTTACACAGAGCTTTAGAGGAGGAAGAATCTTTCTAGAGGGGGTTGTCTAGAACTGTAGTGAAAATAGATTGCTGGTCTAGGAAATTAATGAGAGTGGTTACTCATACAGGAGTTGAGGAAAAGCTGACAAATGAGGGCTCTCACCATTTAAAGGCATCTGCTAATGATGTCAGTCATACAAAAAGTGTAAGGGACAAGAATGAAATGTACAGCAAAACTGAAAAAGGGACAACTGAGAAATTCTGGAAAGCTAATATAGTGTCAAACTCAAGAGTTAAATAAAAAATGACATAGCCAACTCCCTATTTCCCCAAATGCACACAAAACCTATACATATCTGTATATCAACATGAGATGTGTAAAAGAAAAAATAGGTCACTTGAAATTTTTGGCAAAGAAAGAGGATCTTGACATAGTAGCCATTACAGAAGAAACTTGGAATGACAAAAATCAGTAGGAGAGTGTAATACCTGGCTATAAACTGAACAGGAAGGACAGATTAGGTCATAGAACTGGGGGAGCAGTATTAGGGCCACACTGTTGAGCCTTCTGATCAGGAAATGGGTATTGAGTCCAAAAGGTTGAATGAGATCAAAGAAACAACTAAACCTAATGAGGTAGTAATAATGGGTGGCTTCAATTACCTTCAGCTGGTCAAATGTCACAGTGAGATAGAGTGTCAGGGAAGCAATATCTCATCGCTCTGAGTGATTGCCTTTTTGGAGTGTTCAGTTCTAGAGCATACAAATGGAATGGCAATTCTTAAGTGGCTATAGGAATGCAGGTGAGAACCTCTGCAGCCATGTATCAGTGCAGACCTTTCCAGGTTAAAGTCATGGCCACTTTCAAACATAAATTCAATATTGAAGAGACAATAGCTAGTTTAGAGAACCACTACTAGACTAGAGGATGTAAAACCTCTTTAAGCAAAAGATACTAAATAAAAAGTAAGGAAATTAAATCCTAAGAATCAACATGGAGTCCAGTTGAAGTGGTCTGTAGTAGAACAAGAGACATGGGAGCCAAGCAGAAAAAGTATTTGAATATGGTTACTTGGATCAGGATTTTTTTGGACCAAAAAGAGAACCTTCAGGCATTAAAAACCCATCCTGAGGGATGTCAGTAAAAAGTATTTTTGTCTACAGCCTGTGTGTAAAAAGCTGTAAAGCTGCAGTGTAAGCAGGACTTTGTCAAAGCCATCACCTCACACCCACAAAGAAAAGAAAAGGTTTACCAGAGCAAACAATCTGTAAGACCTGGGCTAGTAGAAAGCAGAAGTGAAGAATAAGGATGGTCCAGTGAAGTGTAGTTTTCCTTTGTTGTATTCATTTAGTATCGCAGACATGGTGCTAGGGACACAGGGGATTACGATTTACTCACAGCAGAGTGTGTCAGAATAAGGGATTGAGAGCAGAGAGAGAAACTAACAAGCAACCAGGAAAAAAAAAAAAACAAACTCCAGATTTCACTCATTCCAAACCATTATTTTGTTTAAATTAAGTACTGTTCAAGCATGAAATAGGGAGATGCTTCAAATATGAGGGGTAGATGCAGGTAAAATGGAGATAGATGTGATTTACTAATAGAATACTTACAGGCCTTATACAGTAGAGAGGTGATACTGCCTTCTACAGGTGAGCCCTCTTTGTTAGAAGCTGTGTTTGGAAAGAAGAATAAAGTTATTAGTGATAAAAGAAAACTTCCTTTTGCAACAGGCCTTGAAAATACCAGGATTACTGCATTGGAAAAAGAAAGAGGGGAATGGGAACATGCTGATAAGGAAAAGCATTCTGCTGTGTAACATCATTCTAGAATGTGAGAGTAAGCAGAATAAAAAGTAAGGAACAATAGAAAGTAAGGCATCAGATAGGGATACATTGAACATCCTTTTCAAATTTCAAATGAGTTAACATATTTTTATTTGGAAAGAGGTGATTTGAGGATGTGGGATGCAATTCCAATATGGCATTGTGTTCACAACATGCGCTGTTAGTTTTTTAGCGGGGGTGATTATGGCCATAGCTCTATGTTCAGCACGTACAGGAACAACTCTTATTATTTTCTTGTGGTTTGGAGGCACAAGGAGTAATTCCATTTACCAACAGCCGGCTATCTTGCGGCTACAAAAATATGGAGAAAGTGGTTACATCATTTCCTTTGTGACTCTGAAAATCTTTTTCACTAAACTCTAGAAACTGTAAGAAAGTGGTATCTGGACAAATGCATAGTTTGAATGCATGGTTCTACGTTAAGTAGAACTTTTTAAACTTGGTGGAGGGGGAAAGCAGATAACATATTTGATATGTTTCTGATTCCAGCATCTCCTTCAACTGGGATTTGGAAGCTGATTGTATCTTAGGTGGTACCTGGAATGCAATTGAAACCTTGCTGGCAGTTCAAAGAGAAATCACATTGTCTAGGGTGATTGGCTACATGCGTATTCAACCTTACAGCTGAAATGAACTCATATGGTTATGATGTGACCCTTCTGATAATCACAAAATTTGCCAGATGTCTAGTAAGTGGACAAACACCCCATTATCCACGTGAAAAAAAAAGGCAGAAACAATGTTTCTTTTTCTCCTACCTGCCATTTGTGCAGCTGCATCAATAATGCAATAAAGTATTTTACTTCCTTAGCATGTGAGCCATTGACTTTTGAAGGATGCAGGGAAAATTAATGCTTGTTAACAACAGTATTCATGATTAATTTCTGTTTCACAACTTCTGTTAGTTTGGTACATAATCTTTTTATCAAAAGAACCCTTTTGTGTATGTATTCTTAGGGTATTTATCAACTAAAGGACCCATCATCAAGCCTCAGATAATCTTGTAAGTCGTGGAGGGTCCATGAAAAAGCTTTTTTCTTTAAATCATCCTGAAGCCGTATTCTGCATGGTGATAGTTTTTCTATCTGTTTTTCAGATCGATAAACAGGTACTTGCAAATAAGTCCCAAAGAAAGCTTGACTATCTTAAGGAATTCTTTTAAAAGGGAATAGCATTTGAATTGGTCTCAAAGATATTACAGATTTTTCTGAGTTCACTCTGTAAAGTAAAGGGAATCTGAGCCTAACAAAAGGTAATTTTTAAAATTAATATGTCTGCCTTACCAGAATAAGAATTTAGAGATACAGAACAAATGAAGGCATGAATTCTGTGGAGCCCTGCATAACTGATAGAGAATCTGTATGTTCTTCTTTAACCAACTGGTGCCACTTTAAGATACAGCCTTTAATCTGCTGTCTAAAGAAGTGTTTATGCACCTGAGTGTACTGTTGATTTCAGATAAGTGTGTTTTCTTGCATTTAGGTCACAAATAATCAATTAAATGCATAAAGAAAACCAAGTGTAAGTAAGTTACAGAGAAAGGAGGCCCAAGTTTTAATAGTGTTTGATTAAGGGCATAACTGGAAAGATTCTAAATATGGGTTAAAGCAAGAAATTACATTTTCCAGTTCTGTCATTTGGAAAAAAAAATGGTTGCCGTACTTGAATGTCTACCGAAATTGGCCTTAACCTTCTGAATGAGAAATAGAACTAATGATTTGGTACAGCGCCAAACAGTTAGACCAGTGAATAGACATTATTCCACCAGCATCTATTACCGGAAATATCTGGATTTCTAAATGTCAGCTAAATAGGCTCACTCCACAAGCTAAGAGACCGCTGACCTGACCTTTTGACACCACCTGTTCAGGAACGAGAATTTTTTAAGCATGCTATTCTACACAGATAAAATGTTGACAAATTTGACCTGGAAAGAATGGCTAAAGGAATTAGCTTTGTTTAGTCTAGAAAAGAGCAGACTGAGGGAGGATGTGATTACAATCTTTCAGTACATAAAAGAATGTTATAAAGATGCTAGTGATTGGGTTTTGGTGTCCAGTTGGGGAAAAGACAAGGACAAAGATGTTTAATATAAAGCAAATAGATTTAGATTAGGTATTAAGAAAAAATTTTCTAACAATAAAAATAAAGAATATGATGCAGCTTGTATAAGAAAATTGACATCTTGTTAACTGGAAATTTTCAAGAATACTTAGACTAATGCCTGTCATTAATAGTTAAGGTTGCCTAGCGATGTTTGTAGAGCAAGGTCAATAGGTAGATGTATTCCACGATCAATTAACAGTGTTTGCCCATCTTTCATTTCTAGAGCTGATATGTTTGGCAAGGAATTCTTTTTATTTCAGATTTGTCATTACATTGGATATAAAAATATTGGATATTATGATTGATTGTTACACTGGCTATGAAAATATTAAAAAGCCTCCAGTTAACCAGTATTAATTGGAGTATTTTTATTTGTATATAACAAAAATAATAATTTTATACATACAAATTTATATACAAATAATTTTGTATATACAAATAATTTTGTATATATATATTTGTAATAAAATGCATATAATAATAATTTTAAGAATTCTGATTATTTGATTACTATAAGAGTCTTAGAAGGATTTAGAACAATAAGTAAGGATGTGATAAACATTGTTAACTTTGGATGCAGAATTTTAGTAACAATAGCAGTGAGATTGCTATTACGAATTTATTTTTTTCTGTTACTTGAGAATTTTGGTATTATACATTGTTTTCTAGTTGAGGTTAATAACAAGAAACTGGAAATTGTGAGGGATAATCATCAGTCATCCCATACAGATATACATGGAGCTGCAGTGTGGCATACCCACTCGAAAGAACAGGAATAACATCAAAATTATGGCATATTTCCTGAATGTCTGTAAGAATTACTACAACAGCATTTCATAGTGTGATCCATTACAAGCTTAAAAGCAAAGGAGTAACAGTGAAAAAAAGCACCAGAGCATAAGTTGTGTATAGGCCTTCAATATATATTGCAGAGTGAAAGTGGTTGAAGGTTTTAATTCTCATTTCATGTTGGTACTAGTTGCGTGTTTGTGGTTGAAAGCATGACATGCTTGCAGCCCAGTTTCTTATGTTTGATGTTGAATATAAGTGCTTCAAGTTATGTTAGACTTGTAAAGTTTTACTGAAGCATTTATTTAGAGGCATTAAATAGAGAGTCATGTCAAACATCAGGGCTTTAATTTCAGAAATTAAACAAATCACTAAATTGTAGCTTCCTGTATTTTTCAAACTTTCTGTGAAAGCTCATGATAATATTTATCTGTCTTTTCCTTTTGAGTTTAGGAACTGATTTTTTTTTTTTTATTACATACATGTTTTGGTTTGTTTTGTTTTTTTCTAGGTGCTGCACAATGGACTTGTGATGGAAATGAATCATCCAACAGCTGGGAGGATAGCTGTTCCAGGTTAGATGTTTAATTTTTTTTTCTAAATGGAGCTTGAAATTAAATGCTACATGACATCCTGGAACTCGTCTGAGGACATGACATATCTTCACATTTCACTCAGATGAACAAAAGTTTAACCAGGACGGCATTTGTGCTCATATTCATTCTGGTAGCAGAAAGATGGGTTAAAATGTATGTCAGAACAGCTTCTGGTTTTCATCGGTCAGTTGTCATAAAACGTGAACATGGATTTGATAATATTTGCAAACTCCCACTGCTAGAAATATTACTGCTAAATCACCCACACGAATATGTGAATCTGTTTTTGATTTAGGCCTATTTTGCAAGTTATACAGGCTTCTTTTAGGGACATTTCTGGTGTATTAAAAAAAAAGAGGGAAGCTCGTACTGAAAGTTTCATCATTTCATCACACTATTTTGTTTAATAAGATTAGACATGAAGCTCTGCAATGATGAAGTCTTAAATAGCTATTTTGGATTCCCAAACAATACAAAAGTAATAAACTAGCTGTTCCTGTTTTAAGCCCTAAGTGGGTCTGGAATGAGAGCTTGTGTAGCTTTATTTCCACTAGAGTTAGTTATGGAATGGGGTTAGGTTCATTTAGAGGCATTATGAAAGCTCTCATTCAGATACTTGCAGTTGGCTCTGTTTTGACAACTGAGCCTTATCTGATCATCTACTGGCTATTGGGTCAACTTTTGCTACTTCTCTGTGCTTTTCTCTCTTCCAAGCCACATTGAGAATTGATTCCTCCCTCATTCAAAGCACCATGTCATTTTTATTGTTATAACATCTTCTCCTTACATTGTGATTTTCTGTGCCAAATTCCACCCTCTGGTACAGCATCCAATTGTCATCAATTTCAGTTGACTTGAGCACATGTAGTGGTAAGAAGAATTTGACCCATAAAATCTATCTTAATTTGCACATCCTGGAATCACACTGGGATGCAGAAAGAATTATTTGAAAGAAATCAGTCCCATATTAGATCATATTTTCTGAGTGAATAGATAGGGTGTTTTGTGTGCATGTATGTGTATGCTTCATATTTGCTCTTTATCGTAGATTCCACATTTGGTCCCACTAGGCTTGGATGTTTGGTTGATTGTATTCAAAAATGCTTCTCAAATTTAGATGCACATATCTTGAAATAATAATCCTTTTGTTTTAGATTCTAACAGAAAAGTAATCCCTGTTTGTTTATTCTAAATGAAAAGACTAATAAGGGCTTTGATTTAATTCTTTTTAAAGAAGTGGGCAGAAAAGCCTTGCAGATGGTAGAGAAAGTGCTTAAGGTTTTCATGTTGCATACAATGTATAATCTATCCTGGAGAAACCAAATACTCCTTAAGGGGATAGGTTAAGCTACAAGAAGAGGAAGGAGATGAAAGGAATGTTCTGATGTCTGTCAGCGGTGATATAATGTATTGGCAAGAGAGTGAGTTTTTACATAGGCAAACCATAGTATTTCCCAAATCCTTAGTTATTTTTTATTAAACCAGTGACACTGCACTAAACTAAAATAAATAATTTTAATCTCTAATGGTTTGCCATGTAGATGGGTTTCTATGAAGAGTTTCTTATATTGAAGCAGATGGCTGAAATGATTATTGCATATTTGAGCAGGAAAAGGAGAATTCCTTCCTTTCCTGGCATGGAGGATAAGGAGCGGAGGAACAGCGCAAGGAAGGGCGACGGATACTCATTCAGTGTGAGCAGAATGAACCTATTGATATCACTGAAAGATAGTGTGTTACTCTGACCCAAAATTAAGGTGCTTATGTGAGTTTGGCCAGTGTTGATGGTAGGTAATGGAAGTAACCTGAATTGTCCTGGTCAATGATATATCTAAGGGTATAGGGAAGCGTGTGCAGGGAAGACCTCCAGTAGATAAACTGTTTATCAGTGTTACTATTTAAAATAGTAACAACCTTTTTTCAATGTGATTATATTTGAATATATAATATTTGGAAGAGAACAACTTTACTAATGTCTCAGTTGCTTAAGATATTAATGTGAATGTTGAAACTGAATAGACTAAAAATGTCTTTTCTTAAAGAGACCATGGAGACTCTGATCCCAAAACAAAAATGAGTAACTGTTACTTCTTAAGCTTATAAGCCAGATTTTAATTTGTCTTTTAGTAATTGAATTGGACGTTACACTTGAAGTTTGTGACAGAGGTCAGATGTGGGCTGCCAAGTAAAGTTGTGAGTGTAGTGACATACAATTACTGAGTGAGAACATGCTGGCAGATTTCAGCTCTGAGTATCATGGTTGACATCTGTCTCTAGCACATTGGTTTGGAGTAGTCCTTCTCCAGGCATATTCCCACTTTGAGAGTGAATCGGTACATGAATCCACACTGGTAGATCTTGGATTCTGGAATTCTGGGGGATTTTGCCATTGACTTTAATGTAGACTGTGTTGTTAACATTGAACTTTGGATTCATACCCCCACCTTTGCCTCAATATCTTTTCATATAGTTATTGAATTTTATTCTCTCCACACCTAGTCAATGCTCTTCCCCTTGCCTTTTTTAATAATTCCCAGCCTGAGATATAATTTGTGCTGGTGGAACTGGAGTGGGAGGAGTCACATTAGAAAAAAACATACACAGTTCATTTTTCTTTTCAAAATGCATACCGATGGTAGGAAAGATACAGACCTTGTATTTTGGTATCTCTTGCTTGAAGTATTTCTTGAAAAATGTTTTTGCACATATACACTGCCATTACTATTAGCAAGATATTTTAGATTCAAGAATGAATGTGAAAAATGGAGTTTTCTGATTAAGAGCGACAGTATACAAGATTGTAAGACCGTTTTAAAGAAAAATATGAAGATGACTGTTTGAAAGAAAATGTTTAAGAAAACATTTAAAAATGTTTAAAGAAAATTCTGTAGTAGTTGAGTGATTTCATTCGGATGATATTTCACATATACCATTCAGTGTATTCATGTTGTGAAGTTATTCTAGAGCTGACTCGTCTCTCAGCTTGAGAGGCTGAAGAACAGGGGCTGGTTCAGCCTGAGGAAGAGGCAGCCTCAGGGCGGGGCTTAGGCAGCCCCTGGCACCTACAGGGAGGTTATCAACATTAAGAGCCAGGATCTTCACAGCAGTGCATGGTGGGAGAATGAGAGATGGGAGAGATTCAAACTGGACAATGGGAAAGTCTTCTTCATCATGACGACAGCCAGGCAGTGGAGCAGGTTGCCCAGAGAGGTTGTGAAGGCCCTGTTCATGGAGGCTTTCAATAAACAACTAAAGACATGAGCAAGCTGGTCAGACCTGACCCTGATCTGAGCATTGAGAACTTGGACTGGAAACCTCCCGAGGTCCTTTCCAGCTTGGATTATGTCTTTATTATATGATTAACCTCAGTATCTTCTCACTCAGCTCTGTTGTGCTTAGACCTTTCCATAGAGGTCTGTAGGAGAAATGACATAGTTTAAGAAAATGGGAAATGTAGAGCATGGAAAATACTTTTGAAGGCAAAAAATGATAGGGGAGAGATGTTTTATAGAGTGCTAGATTGCAGATGATGCTGAATGGCACAGAGACCATATAGTTAAGTGAAGGAACAAAATTTCAAGAAGCTTTAGTCTGTGTGTTAGTCTTGAACTACTTTGCCAAAGAGTAATGGACTTTTCTGAAGAGTGGCAGCATGTGGGTTGCTGGGAGCCACGTAGTAATTTATTTTGAGTAGCAATGTGGAGCATAAAGGATACCAACTGATACTGATCTGGTAGAAAAAGTTAATGAGTGCAATGCAATTTTGTACAAACCTTTTCTATTAAAATCTGTTTTACATGGTTCAGGAAACTCAAATAATAATAATCCCAGCTTCTGCATTAACTAGTTTCTAATGTTGACTTTTTAAAGGTGCCAATTCGTTTTTTTGTAGTCAAAACAATATTTGTAATATTTTTTTAAAGGAAAAAACACAATGCATTCAGCTGTCCCCAGGACTCTAACCTTTGTAGAATTTATTAACTAGCAGGAACCTCTGTGAAATAAACCTCATTTCTGACCCCTTCTAAGCCTTAGTGAGTTGGGAATTTGGATATAAGCCTACACTTCAAAATCATCTCTCATCAAACAGGAAACAATATAACTGTAGAAATAGCGTAAAACACCTCTTCCAGACAAAACAACTATTCTTCATTTTGATAACGTTTATATTGTGCGTCCTCCTCATACCCATTTCCTGAGTTGATAAACACTATTTCAGTCCATTATCTGCATCAAGGATGTCTTTATTGCTCAGAAAGGCCAATTTCGTACCTGGCTTCGTGATTTCCTTCTGTGCTCTTGAGGTAATGTGTTCAGGGGCTGCTCCAAGCTCAGATAGGAAAGGCAGTACATGATTCCTCCTTGGCAGCATAAGTTTCTTGGATTGAATTCAGACAATCTATGTTAATTAATCAATCCATTTGGGAGAAATGTCCCTTTTTCCGGTCTTCTCCTGGCACTGTGCATTACAAATATACTACTGAAACAGGAAAGACCTTTTTTTCAGAGATAGGCTTTTCCTGCTGTATGATTCATTAAATGGTGTTGAGGTTCCATGTAGACTAATAGCGATCAATCTGCTAGAAGAATGGTTTTAATGAACAAGATGAAGAAGTAAGAAATCTAATAGGACTTCATTACTGTGCCGCAGATTTATTTCTTAACCTCTCTGTCTCACCTTACTAATTGTTAGCAGTTTTTCAGATCCGAGTTAGGATAGTTGAAAAATACTTTGATTCCCAAAGAAAGGAATTCCTTGGGAAAACTCTGTGTATTATTTTAAATATGTATTTCTATTTATTATGTAAGTATGTGTTCATATTCATTCTCTGCATGTATGAGGAAAATCGGTTATAGCTGTGGTAATAACAGTGGGATCTCTGTGTGTTTGATCAGTACATTTCAACACAGGGAACAGATATGGGTGCTAGGGAGTATTTTTTTTTGATCGTTTAATGTAAGCGTCATGGGGGAAGCTTCAGTAGGACCATATATATGGGAGAGAAAAGCTATTGCTGTATGGGGGAATTTTGCAGGAAATTAAGGAAATCTGTACTCCAGTCCATCGTTGCCTGCAGCGAGGAGATCCCACAATATAGCAACAACAACATAAAAATTCCCAATCTTTTTTTTTTTTTTT
>VXBJ01005353.1:495331-544189 GCA_013400055.1 Nycticryphes semicollaris | reverse complement strand
TTTTTATGTTTTGTAAGAACCTCTACTTGAACTTCTGATCCTGTCTGCTTCTCATCAGGCAATTTTTTCAGATGTGTGTGTGTGCGTGCATGCATGTACATGAGTGATGTTGATTGAAAAAATTTTAATTTCATTTCACTATTTATGGTACATTGGAGACAAACAGCTTCACCGTCATTACTGTTACCTCATTTACCTTTTTTAGTCATCAGGCCTGACTGTTTATGTCTTTTACATTCACAGAGCTGATTTCAATTTTGAGGAATTCAAGACCATTACAGGAACTCAGCAGAAATTATGTACGACAGCTATCTTCAAAATACTTTAAAAAAATCTTAATAAATATATAAACAATATATTCTCGCTGATGGCAAAAGCAGAAAAAAGATGGTGGGAATGACAAGAAACATGTTATAAGCTGCAGGGTTATGTAGAAAAAGCTAGTCTATGTTTTTAATGAAAGATACTTTAATTTGGAATCTGTTAAGATTCCTTCTAAAGTAAAACATAAACAACAAGCGTTTTCATACTTTCTCATGTGTTTCCAGAGTGTTTTTTTACTGTATATTTGAAAGTTTGCTATACCTCCTGGAATGGTCTTAGTGCCACTGTTGATACTTTTAAAGTTAATGTTTTAAGGAGGAAAAGTCAGCTGTTTTGTACCTAGTTCTGGAACTTCATTTTTGTGGGGGAATTAAGAAATAGTGGAAGGACCAACAGCGCCATGTATTGCTCAGACAATGGCAATCTGGGGCTGGTGCCCAGGGTGTCTGAGCTGGATTAGTCTCTTCTTCTGTCTTTCTGTGCATTGTGGCTATCAGAGTTGTTTTTCCTTGCCTCTCGTGTTTCTTTCAAAGACCTGCCGGTGCCATATTGGAAAGGGAAATAAAAATATTTCAGTGGATGTGTGGGGACATTTTCCTACTCTGTGCATAATAAATGAAGTAAAATGGTGGGTGAAGTTGGGCTGAATGTTGATTGGTAATTATGCCTCTGCTTGGTGGAGAATGTTTTCTTTATTTTCCTCCATGTGTCCTAAGATACACTCAGATTTCCTTTAAACTGGACATAATAGTTTCTTATAGAGAGTAAACTGGACAGTGTCACCTTTCTGATATATAGGAGGAAAAAAAGTTGAAGTATTAACTGAATAGCCAAATAAACTCATATTCATTAATTTCCCACCAATAGTGACAGTCCTAAACTCAGCTTTGTTTAAAACTATTTTTTGTTGTTGTTCTGTTTAAATGTGTTTCCTACTTCTTTCTGTGCATATAACAGTAACTTAGAAAGTACTTTCTTAACTCTCCCTCTGTAATGAGCCCAGCCAGGTGCTCGCACGGTTCGGAGTGTGTGATTTCAAAGATATGTCTGCATGCCTCGGGTGCGTTGTAAAACAGCCAAAATACTTCAACACTCATAAATTCTAAGTATGTCTTTATGATATTTAATAATTACTGAATAAGAAAAGGAATCTACTGTCAGCTGAAAAAGTTTGGTCTCATTAAATATAAAAATATGTTTTAAACATATAGACAATTTTACTTAATCCCTAGGATACCGAGTATACTAATCCTCATTTGTGTTTCCTCCATGTCATTTTAACCCAAGCCCTGCCCCCCTGAAAGTGGAGGAAAGAATGATTGGACTATTTTCTGTGAACATATACTGAACAATTTTATGGTCAGCAGTGTCCATGAGATCATGTAGTTAGCCATCTTTTGGCATTGACCATAGAATTTAATTTATTTACTCCTTTCATGTGTGTTTGACTTCAGTTTGTCTTATTCAGAAGTCTTGAAGAGATTAAAAAATTCATCGGATATCTGCCTCTTTTAAATGACCATTCGACTTCATTTATAAAAAGTCCATGCCATGATTCTAATTCAATATTACCTAGTTTTATAGAGCAACAATTTTTTTTCAGATCTTTCATGAACTTTAACTACTTTTGCTTTCTCCCCATGACAAAAGTCACATCTAGATGACTTTTTGACAAACTATGTAGAGTAAAGTGTCCAGGTCTTTCTGTGTAAACAAAGTGCAGCAGCTTTGTAGCTTTGTCTTGAATAGAGTGCATCATAAACCTCCTTCAAGGCCTCTGAGCAAGCCTCATTTCTCACTTCTTCATTGAAAAAAATGAGATAGTAGAATTCATAAATAACTACAGAGCATAAATATGCTAATTTCCCCCCAAATTATAATAACGACGATATGTGAAATTTGATGCTATGCGACTGGGTAGAAATGAGGGGCAAAAAAAGATGTATGCAGTTAACTTTACTGTTCAGTTGATTAAGCGCCTACTACTAGTATATAACATGTACCTGTTCTAGGTTAGTGAATTTACATATATTTAACTTTTTTATCTGTAACTCCTGAAGTAGGAGTATTTTAAGTTCTCTTAGTTACTATGAACTGTACTGCGTGTTACTTGTACTTCCCACAGCTCTTTCTAGTAGCACTCTGCCCAGAAATTAATCCCGTGTTGCATCAAAATCTCTTTTGAAAAGACCAGTATTGCCTAACGTAGAGATATGAGGTGTGTGCCCATGCAGTAAAAATCACATTGATCTATTTAGCTGTCATGCTGCATTTCAAGCTCATGTCTAATTTACTTGCCAATTTATTCCTGAAGACTCTGTCAGCATGACTATTTCCAGATACATACTTATATTCAAGTGCCTGCATTTCAGGGTTTTGTTTTGTTTTTTTTTTCATATATGGGGTTTTTTTCCTAATATGAATAGAAAAGAGAGCAATACATTTGATGCTTCTTATCTCTCTAACTCTGTTTATATATGATTAACGAAGACACAATTTGATTGGGTAAATTTGAATCCAACAACCTTTTCACCTGTTGGAAAACTCATGCCTGCTATTAGTGTTGATGTGTTCACTGGCAGATCTTCCTTTCAGAAAAGCCCTGCTTCAAAACAGGCACAGTGATTTGGATCTGAGTCCTGAGTATTCCAAGTGTTGCCTCAATAATTTGGGCTATCAAAAATAAAGCATTGCTGACACCTCTTTTGCCACCTGCCACTTTGCCAACTCTTCTGGAGCTCTTCTGGGATTCTGGGAGGGTGCGAAATTCCAAGGAGTTTTTCCAAATGTTTTATGATGTGATTTTTATTTAGCTGATTTTTATTCCGAGGTTTTTATTTAGCTGATATTATTCACCAAATTTGATCCAAACTTGCCAATATTGTTTTGCTAAATATAAAGTTGTTTGGTTTTTTTCAAATAAAACTAGTTTGTCCTGTCACCATGTGCAAACTTTTAAACCAAGACAGAACATCTGTGAAATAGCTCAGGGTCTATTGAAAACATTAGGCATTGGGTCAAGACCTGATTAGAAAAATCTTCCTGACACAGAGTATGTTAAAGTATGGAACAGCCCCCTAAGAAAACATAGAATCCTTATTTCTTTGGCTCTCTGAAAGTAGACTGAACATAGCAATAAAAACAGTTTACCCATATAAAAAGTAGGTAATTGTTCTGTTAAAAGGGATTGATAACTTAATGAATTTTATAATCTGGTGTCAGTTCATTGCTTTAAATTAAAGTTGTTTAGCGATTGTGCCTGTGGCAGGCCAATAAAAAATTTATATTGATTTGTGTGTAAGCATTGTGTTCCTCCTGGGTTTTGAACTGGATGCAGAGATGAAATGAGGCAGAGGCTTGCAGATTAGAACAAACTTTTTAATATTATTTGCAAGCTGTTTTTAGAAACTTCACAAGGAATATAAAATTAGACACATTTGTGATGAGAGCCAGTACGATCTACAGACATGTGAGGCAAACAAAATTTCAAAGCTGATCATGCACAAATTTATCCAACTGGCACATACTGAAAGCACAACTGCCTGCACATGTCTGCTATTCCCAGCCCATGAGCACAGATTACACAAGCTTCTATGAAGTCATATCAATTTGATAGTATTCTAAAGAAATTACAAGATTTGCATTAAAAACTCAGGCTGAATTGCTTTGACTATGACATTTAGATTCCTGTATGAGTACATCTACGTTGAAAACTGTCCTGCTGAGTTACATTTGGGAATTGCTTTCTCTTTCTGGGAGAACTGGGTAGTACAATTTTCTGATGGAGCTGAGCTAGTGATTTTTCTTTTGAGCCAGGTTAATTTCTGGTGATGCCACATAGCCATTTCTTCCTAGCTTTAATGTCCCTGCAGTATGGTTTTTCTGTGTCACCTACTTTGAACCATTTTGGATTACTGAAATGGTCAGTGAACTTGTCTGCCTGGAAAACACACCTCTTAAAAATGGAAAAAATTCACATGATGCCTCAAATATGGGTTTCATAGAGGAGAATTGTGAGCTTTCAGGCTTCATTCCTCAGCCAGAAAGTAACCATCAGCTGGGCTCCCTGCACAATCCTGTGTCTTCTTCTAAGCTGCCTGAACCTTAAGAGGTTGAGAAGCTGAAGTGAAACAACTGGGTGGTACTGTCCTGGAAACATCAGTGGTGTCTGTACTGTGCCAGGGATCAGAAGGAGTTGTGCTGGTAGCAGAGAAATTAAAATAGGACCTACAGCACACACAGTAGTCATTGTTTGGGCTCAAAGCTCACCATGGACAGGTGCGAAATCAGCTTTGACCAAGAAACTGTTGATTCACAGCAAAAGAGACAGTGTCGGGGTGAAGAAGATGAAGAACCTTCCTGATGAAAGGACATGGGGAATAAGTTGAGGAAGGAGGTGATAGGAAAAGACTTCAATGAACTGAGGCCTTGCAAGCACCAGCTGGTGCAGACAGTTCCCCTCCTTAAACTGATCCTTGCTAGTTGGTATCAGTGGTTAATCAAACCAGTTTTGCGAATTTCAGAAGCTCTGTAGTCCTTGTTATGTTTAAATTCTGATTAAGGTTCAGTGAAAACTTCAAAATAATAGGTCAAGTTGAATCTCAGTCTGAGATAAAATAAAGATTAAAAACTTGTTGGTTTAATGTTTGGTTTTTCTCTTGGGATGTGAGTTTTTGTGGAAGTGCTTATCTTCATTTTGAAAAACAAAAAACTTCACAGAAGTGATCACAGTTCTATCAGATATTTCCATAATGATACAGTGAGTTATATACTTGATGAGGTGAATGTACTAGTATTTACTGACTTACTATTTTGTATGTGCAAGGCAGGTGTTGAGGAGAATAAATGAAGAGTGTACAGTTCAGATGTTTCCTTTGAATGCTCCTGCATTTTAAAATCTGGTCTTCACCTCCAAATGGGGAACACTTTAGGGATCAGTAAATTTGGTAAAAGAGGTGGTTTTGGCAAATGGTCTAATTTTTACATTTATTCATACTCAGAGATTTTTGTGTTGTTAGGATTTACCTTTGCTACCTTCCTAGATCTCTAGAATAAGGAATAGTGTTGTAATGCCTGAAAGAGGATTTTTACTCCTGACATTCTAACCACTTACAAATCAACGTCCCCATGACATGATTTAATAGTTATTTTATCTCAAAACTGAAAGCACAGTCCTTCTGCTCTCATCACAAATGTGCCTAATTTTATATTCCTTGTGAAGTTTCTAAAAAACTGTCCTTCTGCTCCTCATTTTTGCTTGGATTTCCTGAGAAAAAAAAATATCAGAAAATGTTGATATGTCCTTTTGCTCCTCATAAATTCTAATGCCATGCTCTAGCTTTCACCGGATTTAAAAGAGCATTGTGAGAATACCGGGTAAAGTGTGACTTTGCTACAGCTGCATGGCAACGTTAGATTGAAAGACAACCTTTTAACCCATCCTTCACATATTTCTAATACTGACACTATAGTGGGAGGAAAACAGGAGAAAATGAAGGATTAGCTCAGAATTGAGTAGAAAACCCTTGGTATCTTGTATCTTGCTATTAAGCCGTTCACCTTCCAGGAGTCATTATTCTGATTTATTTTAGATATTTCAAAATGTTGGCTAGTGTGACGATACCTTCCTTACAGTTGATTTTAAGAAAGCAAGCAATACTTTAATATGACTTTTGATTCTCACTTTGAGTGTTTCATCACTCAGAACAGCATCACCCACCACCAACCTCCACGTAGCAATCTGTTACCATTTCCATGAATTTGCATTTACTTTCAAGATTTTTTTGTCAGATGTCCTCAAGTCTTGTTTGTTTGTTGGCTGGTTTGGTTTTTTTTAAATGAGAGGAATTTAAAGCCTGTTGCTATATTGTGGGCCATAGTGTATGCTTTCTAATTTTCAGATATTTTCAGAAATTGATATTTTCCCTAGGTGTACCCAGACATGAATCAAAATGCTTCATTGAATATAGTTTGAAACTATAATTCTAAGTCTTATCTGACACTTGAAAAGCAGTATTATACTGGGCACCAGCTCCAATGAAAAGTAATAATATATTATACTTTTACAACATAAATGTATATTACACCTGCATATCACTTAGGAATGCATACTCTATAATCTTATGGAACATAACAACCTTGATAGCTGTGGAGGTTATTTGGTGTTGAATTGCAGCAAGAGAATTATGTAGTTTTGGTGCTTTAATTTATTAGCAAATGTGATTCAAAATTCAAAACTCTGAATATTTTGTGTTTAAAATATTAACTTTTTTCTTTTTTTTTACAAACTATTTATGAAGGAAATTCTAGTAAGTGAAAAGAAAGCTAAGCACCAGTGTGATGTTGCATTTTTATCTGCTCATCTTTGAGCAGTATTTATATGTAATTATAATTATCTGTGATATTAAAGTTAGAAAAAAATCATTATTTCTTTATGAATAAGATTTCAAATATTGGGTACATTGAGGGAATGTACATGCTCTGATGATTCATGGTGATTACATTGTTGAAGATAAATGCCTTAGAAAGTTGTGGATAATTTTTAAACTCAAGATGAATGAATTAAATGTTGTCTAATTTACAGTGAAGCATGTCTTCAGAAAAAAGTGCTCTGCTCTTTTTTGAAGACTTGAGTTCTATTTTCATGAGCCTTGTCAAATAGTTTTTCTAAATTTACTGTAATTTATGAGAAGTAATGATCAGTAATCAACTTAAACGTACTGTAAAATATGGAACATAATATATGTAAGACAAAATTTAAGCATTCCAATTCACGGTACATTTTGTAGTATACTGACTGATAATTACAGAGATATTAAGAGGATCCATTTGAGGTACTTTAAAAAGTCACAAGGTAAGACTGAAAACTCAATCATAATTTAGGAAATTTCTGTCTTTAGTGATTAATGTCTCTGACTGAAGAATATTTAGTAGTTTAAAATTTACTTTTTTATTCTAGTAGCGTAACTATTACCACCTCCTGTTCTGTAGAAAGAAATAAATCCCGCTCCCAGTAACCAGGGCATTTGAACCACCACTTTGGGGAGGAAGGGCTGCGTATTGGTTTGCTCATACTGGGATAATAGTGGATTTTCACTTCATTGCTGCTTTTAGCTACTTAACTAGAAATACCTATGGGCCAAAGACACCAATCCAGGCAGGAATGTGATTATACTTAAATCAGGAGTTATTCTTAGGTGCAAATGTAATTGATGTACAACTCACACAGCCTTTGAAAGACTTAGGACTTTTGATTATAAGTTGGCTTCTTCCGCCGGTCTCGTATTTCTGCAACTGTGAAACATAATGACTGAGGCATGCTGGCAGAGAAAGCAATTTTGTCCTGAACTTTTAAGATATAATGGATATAAAGTTCAATTGCCAGTGGTGTTCTCCCACTGGTAACAATCACCCTATAATAAAAACCAAGGTGATTGAATGGATTCACATCCAAGTAACTGCAAGAGAGCTGTGTAATAGGATTAAGGCAAGTTATTGAGACAGTGTTCATTCACCAGAGTACTTAACACTCTTATGTGCCCACTCACCATAGAGGATGGATAAATTGTATTTTCTAATGCTATTGCATGTATTTGACAAAGATGAGAAAATGTATCCATTTCCATATCCAAAATAGGAACTTCATAGGCCTCAAAGATGGGTTTAAGCCATACACGTGTGCATTGTAGTTATATTATCTATATGATGCTGAAATTTATTTTATTGGAGTAAACAATCAGCTAAGTTTAAATTTGTGCGCTTTTTTTCATATTTTGTTTTCTGATCTTTTGTATTAGGGCTTATTGCCCCTACCTCCACCCAGGTTTCTTGGCATATTTCCCTGCAGTAACTTTGATTCATCCCAGACATGTAATATGGGCACTTCCTCCATGTACTGTATAACAAAGGAGATCCTGTGCAACTGGACATGCTCAGAGTGCCATATACACGGTTATTTTGGATTGGAAAGTTCATTAGTCATCCTGTGATCTCCTCATTCCTCCAGGAACATTTGCCTGTGCCAGTGTTTCCAAACTAGAGCACAAACTTATGGTGCTCCACCTGATGTTGTCTGACCTGTTTCTACCCTGTAGTTCTTCATGCAGGGTTTATTGATGTAGGAGATATCTCTTCTCTTGGAGATTCAGCTGGCAGGGAGTATGGAGACTGTAGAACTCTACCATGAGATAGAGCTTTTTCTGCCTCATGAATGTCATGAAATCAAGAATATGATGTAGACAAAGAAACCTACATTGCTTGAACAATGCTTTTCTGCAATCTAAATGCAAAAGACCTGACCATGAACCTCAGTCTTTCATACATTTGATGGCAGCAAAACATGAAGGGTGGAGCCTGAGAGATGCATTAAGGAGGCTTTTGCCCATCAGTAGTTGCTGGAGTCCAGCTCCATGCAGTCACAACCAGCACATCCATCCCTCCACCAGCTGGATGAAGTGGTCAGGCAGTTGGATTAGATGATTATTGTAGATCCCTTTCAACTCAACTATGCTGTTCTGTTCCTTTTCTATTCTATTCTCTTCTAATTTTAAAACATCTTCATTTACATCTTCCTTATATATTCTATCTTCCTGTGAGTCCACCCTTCAGTCTTATTTACTAGTAAGAAGACCTTCTCATTCGTCAATTTAATTCTGTCCTTCCATTTTAGCAGTAGTATCATGGATATATTCCATGGGGTATGTGAGCTGGGCACCTGACAACAAGACAGCCCTGTTGTTAATTGGTTCTCTGATGTACACTGGAAATGGTTCCCTGAATTATGAAAGTATCCAGTCCAGGCTGGTTCATAAAGACAAAATGCATTATTCCTTCCTCTACAGTCATAATGTGTCCAAGACCAGAGGTTAAGGAACTGGGCTTTTTTGGCAGATGTTTCTTGTTATTCTGACACTTAAGTCAACAATAGGTATTCATAATCCTAGGGAGGCTTGGAGGTCATAGAAATTACAGGACAGGCAGAATAGTTTATGTACAAATATCTGAAAAAGAAAGCAATCTTTTGGGGATTTTTTTCATCCCTCCTTTTATTGTGCTTGTCCTAGGGGCTGTCTCCAATCAGTAACACTGTGCATTGACTTTCACCCCTTGGTTCTGGCTGGAGTGTTCAAAGTCTTGAATGACACAAACTCTGTCTTACTGTTGCAGGGGAGATGTTCTTCTGCAGCTGGTCTTACTCTCAGCTTTCAGGTCTTTGTATAAGTATTACAACATTTTTCTCAGCAGCTAGTTTAAAATAAATGGTTGGGATACTTACATTCTTAAGAGAAAATGGGCAGGCAGCCTCCATGGAATGAAGATAGCAGTTGTTGTGAGGTGGCATGCTGTGTAATGCAGTCTTTATTACCTTATCAGTATAGAGAAATTAATTAGATTCTTAACTTTCTGGCCTTCTCGAGTATAACCTGGCTTAGCAAGATATGGACCTGGCACAGAGAAGCACTAATCTTTAGAGGAAAAAGAGATTTGGAGAAATCATGAAAGAGCTAGTTTGTGTGTATGTGGCTGGGATGTCAATGGCAACGGAAGGATCTCTCCATGTTATTCTCTCAACAGAGCACCACTGGGCTTTACAAATGTGAGGCACTGTAATTTTGTTACCCCTTATGCAGTAAAGAACAGTGTGATACAACAGTCAGATGAGACTGACAGCAGGAATAAAGCATTATTGAAAGATGAATAAAGGCTTATTGAAAGACGAATAAAGCATTATTGAAAGACAAATAAAGTTAAATCATTAAAGGGAGAAAACACATAGTCATATGGCAATGAACAGCCATGAGACAGTCACTGCACTAAGAAATCTGAATTTCCATACAAAAAGTCCTTACTCAATCATAACAGTACTAATTAATATATACTGAATAAAGCATGGGCTGGTGAGAGATGAGAAAAGTATGATAAAACATTTCTTCTAGCGATTTTGGTGAAAAAGAGAAAGGAATAAGATGTTGTTGTACTAATTATACCTTTAAACACTGTAGTAACTGATAAAGTATTCGATGTACTGTGACCCTAGAAGGACTGGGTTTTTATCTGAACCCAAGAAACAGAAGAGGGAATAGATGCCTGCTTTACAGTCACATACTCTGGCATCCACATGTACTTTTGGAGATAGAAAATATTGTTTAATGAAAGACAGAAACATATATGGGACAAATGATCCCAGCATACAAGAGAAGCTGTTGAAAGAAACAGCAAAATTTCTTCTGGCGAGGGCAGCTGAACTGTTGAGGAAAAGCATCAGAACAGTGTCATTAGTGCAAAATAAATTCACAGGGTCAAACTAAAGGAAATTGGGAAGCAGGGCAGAGACGGACGGACCAGTAAAGTAGGCGTCATCACTCAGGTTGTGTACGAAGAGAAAGAAAACTCTCTGGTTCCTGGAGAAACATATAAAAAGCAGAGAGCATAGCAAGACTTTCTGTCCAGTGTGTTGCAGCTCAGGAAATATAAAAAGTGTTAATAGAGCTAGAGTAGAGATTGGAGTTAAAAGAAAGACTTCTTCTGGCTGCCTTGCATAGGTCGAGAGAAATCAATTGCACAGAAGGATGCAGAAGAAGGATGCCAGCTATTCTGTGCATTTTTGGAACTGTTCTATCAGTTCTTAATCAATTGACTCCAGTTGGGCGGTGAAGCCATCAGCAGCTTCATTTTACCAAGCTGGTTAGTGGCAACTTTAATCTGGAGGATTAGAACCAAGTATTCTTGATGCAGGTATTGGTAGAGAAGAATCCTGAAAATCAAAAGGTGTTCCATGTTTGTTCATAGTGGCAAAGTAATGACAAAAAGTTGATAACTCTGCTAAGAAATGACATCATTACAATTTGGAGTAAATTGAGGGTCTTCATTTAGCCAAATCACTGAATAAGTCATTGTAAAGAAGTTGCTGCTTATCACCACTAAGACAATAGGCTCTATAATCTATCATCTGTTTGGTATCACTGACTGTGAGGCTAAGGCTGAGTTTTGCCACAGTTGTGCTGAATGAGTCTATGAGCTGTGTGACAACACTGAATATACCTTTTGGATGATAATCACCTGGTGTAAATGCTTTTAACCTGGGCCCAACATCAAAGGTGTTAAAATGTGAATTGAAGCTGGGCAGGATTCCCAGATGTGTGGCTTGGAGCTGGGGACAGAGCTATTAAAAATTAATGATTTGACAAAAGAGACAGGCAGTGTCACTATGTAATAGGCAAAATATGAGACTGAATTGTAGACATGCTGAACTTGAGAAAAACTGTGGTGTTCTCTGTTAGTTGACATCTAGGGAGATGGCAGCAAAACCTTGGAAAAGTCAGCAGAATTAGGAAAGCACTCAAAAGGATTCCATTTTTTAGTGATAGCGATTTTTTTCTAGAATTATCAGAAGTCTTTAAAACAGTGAGGAAAATCAGAAGGCAGGAACTATTTCTAAGACTCTCTAAGGTAGAAAAAGCAGCATTATTTTGTCCCAAAGGAGGTCAGGAGCATTGCTAATGCAAACAAAGTAGTCCATAACATTACTTAAAGACAGGAAATAAAAAGGAAACACAGAACCATACTTTCTGAAACGCGGTTCCCTCAGTTCATCTTTCAGCCCTAGCTAGCACTGTTGGCAACTATCTTTTTTTGCCCAAAGCCCGCTAGAAGGAACCTGGACAAAACTGTGTGTTTGTGCTCTGGTTTATTTGTTCTTAAAACTTTACTAGTATGATATGGAAATAATGTACTTCTCAAGAAAATGGCAGCCTGTGGTAGGTGCACTGAACAGGACATGTCCTTCAGAATCTTCCAGAATACAATAGACATGATTTTATGGGACAAAATCTGCATCTCCAATAGTAGGCTTTAGGCAGTCCTCTGAAGAGCAGGCAGTGTATCAGCTTCTGCACCCACTGTGGCAGTCTGAAGGAGCAGTTGCTGCAGGAAGTTACTCTTCTGCTGAGGATGAGCTGTACATGCAAAATAGGATTTTGTTTGAAGAGGACTGAACAGCAGTCCTAGAAGGCATAGAGGGTGTTACAGTGAGCCTGAAATATACTTCAGCCCCTCTGATAAAGGGTGTGAAATGAGGCAGACATTTGGATACATCAACCAAGTACATACCCAATTGGGAGCAAAGAGGTAGCAGTCTGAGGTGCTCCTCAGACTCCTGACAGCATAAGACTGAAGAGCTTCATGAAATATTGGCCCTGATAAAAATGCTAAACAAACAAACAAAAAAACCCAAACCCCCAACATAAAGCCTGTTCTAACAGTCAGACAAGCTCATTGCTGCAGCTGCTGTAAGGCTTGCTGGAGGACATACAAAGAAAAACTGTGATAGGAGTTAAGGCATATCTAAAAGCATATTTTGTGAGGTCTAGAGTACCAGATGCTGACTGAAAGCTGAATATGTCTGGTCACAGATTTCAAGCAGTTAAGCACAGAATAGGTTGCATTAGTCTGTGTGCTCAAAGAGCAACACAAGAGTCAGGGTGGCCATGAAGAGCTTGATAACAGGAGCAGTACAGGTGAGTAGTTCTTACTTTGCATGTTCAACTAAAGCATTCCCACATTTCTTCCCTTTCCATCTGTCATCTCCCTTTCTAGTTTTACCTTGACACAGCTAAAACAAGTTGGCAGTGCAAAAGAGAAATGATAGTGCAATGAATTAGAAAAATCAGTGGGAAAAGTCAATGATTTGATACCATTGTGTAAGTGAGTAAGTCTTGCTCAGTCATAGAAATCTGCTTGCAGCAATAGCAGAAGGCTCAGATTAGTGGCAGAGGGAAATCCAACAATAGTACCCACATAAAATCAAAATCAAAGTGAATAAGCAATACCAAGGGAAGTGAAATAAAGAAGTTAGCTTAATCTTGATGCTAACAGAAACTCAGAATGTAATTTCTTTCTATAGTTGTCTTTGCTTGATGGAAAAGTGAAATAAAAATACATATGGTCACATCAAAGGCAAGATTAATTTAGACTCTTGGTTTATTGAGTTTCAGCAGAACTGTTCTGTAGGCTGTTCTGAAGGTGTTCTGTGGTCAGAACTGCTGACTGTACAGCTGTAGCTACAGGTGAGCGCAATACTGGTGTGGAGTAGTTGTTCCCCCATTCCTGTACTCCGTACCCATAAACTATTTAAACAAGTCTGATGTAAAAATAGAGAAAATAAAAACTTATCGCTAGGGGTTCTTCAACTTTGTTTCTGCTTTCACCTTGTACCTTTTGCAACATCAGAATAAATCCCCAAAAGTGGAAAACATTTCTCCCTTATGATGTCAGCCCCTGAGCCCAAGAGATGAGGTGGAGCTTTCTTCCAGGTAGGTGTCTGACTTGGCAGGTTTGCTTTGTTGTTCCTCAGTGCTCTTTCTGGCAGAAAAAATGTGGCATGTGGTTCATGCAGGTTAAGTAAAGTGTCACGTTCAGAACCCCATTCTGGAGAAACAAGCATTTCATTAGGCAGCTCTCTGGAATCAGCTAAATATGGAAAAGCAAGAAAGCTTGAGAGATTTTAGGGTCTTTGGGTTCGACTTTTCTTTTTGTTTCACACAGCTATGCTTATGCATAGATCAGCTTTTCTGAAACATCAGGCTACCTCTTAATTCACATATGCTTCTTGGGCTGAGAAGGTTTCTATGGCTAAGATACCTCTCCCAGAAAAGGGAAACCATCCTTGCAAACCTTGCTAGGGAGTGGTTTCGTCACTCACAGTCATCTCATGGAGGAACTGCTTTGTTGAACAAAAGCCTTGAAGTACCATGACTGCTAGCCTACCCTGCTTTGTGTTGGCCTCTGCTTCCACCCTGGATTTAATAGTTATGGATTCATTTGGATGCGGAACAGAGAACTTGTATTCTGGGTCTGTCTGTCAGTGTGTCAGTTCAGGTCCAGCAGCTTGCACGGTGCTCTCCTGCAGCTCGGAGTGACCTGCTCAGATCCCCAGGCCCTTCGCTGTGCCGTGGAATGGCTGGTAGTGGCACACATTGCGGACAGTACCACAGCTGTGCATTGACAAGCAGAGCGGGATTCATCACAGACCCCTTGGGAGGCAGTTGGTGTGTACACCTTTTTACTACAAAACTTCACAAGACTTGTGAGACCTTTCCTCTTCATCTGTACTCCCTGTAGCCTGCCTGTGTACTTGTATTGTGTTAGGCATTGTATTTGGATATGAATGTTTAAACATATATTTAATGCATGGTTAGACATGAAGAACTTGGCATGATACACAATTTATGTGCAGATTAAATTATATTGTACAGTTTTGTATCCTACTAGGGGACACAGAGGGTTCTGATCTAGTATTCTAACTTAGAGTAAACCAACCCTATTAGAAATATTCTGAAAATTTTAATAAAAAACTTTTTAGCCAGTCAAGTGGTCTTTCAAGGGAGTGTTGGAATACTATCATTTGGGACTTGTAAAAGTAGGCTGGACAAAGCATTAACAATAGAGTTTAAAAAAAAGGAATGACAATTGGAAATAATTTTCAGTGGTGGGAGAAGGGAGCACAAATGATTTCTTAGGCCTTTTAAAAAAAATAATCCTGTAATCTTAAATTATTTCTTTGAAAGTTTTCCCCCCTCCTTTAATATAATGAATTCCATAGCAATGATGAGTATTTAGGGACTTTTACCAGGGAATGTTTAGAAGAGATGATGAATGATTACTGGCTTCACTTGCTAATTGACACAATAATCCATGCCAAGGGATTCCTCTCTACTTTTGAAACTATATTCTAAAAAGGAAAGAGAATTGATTTGTTAGATAACACACTCATGTTAAGAGACTAAGTGAAGCATGATGGAGACTCGTGGCCTCTTATTTTTTCTTGAGACATTGTATCCTTCTTGGCTTTATGTTTTTTGTTTCTTGTCGTTTGAGATAGGAAAAAGATTTTAATGTTAATTTTAATATACAACCTATGACAATAATTTTAAGATGCATCTGCAGTCTGACAAAAAGATGAAGCTATAGGAGTAGTCCTATAGATGGTTTGAAAGTGTTACTATTTTTAAAGAGGAGAAAATGAATCGACAAAACAGGTTTGACGAGCTACCTTTTCAATAAAATCACTAATTTTCACCCTGAAGAGGTCAGGCAGATTTATGGAATAAAACAGGGCCTCAGGCAATGTAACATGATTGTGAGCTAGTCAACCACTCATTTGTGCCAAGTAAATTTTGAAAATGATTCTCCTTTGCTGACAGTACCCTCATTACTGATTGTGTAGAGTAATTTATCAGGCATTTCTTAAAATAAACCGTTCATTTATGCTAATAGGACTTGGCAGGGAGGAAAAATTGGCAGGACTTGAAGTTCCTAGTGTTTTTCTTTTTTAAAACAAAAACTGTAAAGTCCTCAGTATTTTGAGCAACCGTTATCATAGCCACGCACATGGTTTATTAAAGTGACAACTAATTGCATAATAGATTTTAAAAATGGGAGAAAATGATTCCTATGTTAAGTTTACTAAAGCAAATAGTTTGGTAGTATTGTAAAAGCATGGTCATTAGTTTCATACTTGGGCATTCTTTATTGGCTAAGCTTCTTGTATTAATGAATCACTTAGCATCTTTTCCATGACTCAGTGCAGTACCTCATCTTGAAATATTGCTTTGTTCCTTACCCCTCATGTATTTTCTGTTTGGTAGGTCCCTCCAAGGAGATTTTTTTCTTTCTGCTTCCTAATGAGGCTTTGATCCTGCAAACACCCATGCACATCAGTAACTGCTGAAGTGAGTGGTCCCGTTGAACCTATGGAACTGGTCGATAGGTCCAGTTGCTCACACGTACAAATGTTTGTAGGATACAGCTGCAGTCACTGCACAGAGTTTAGCTGCTATCCTCTGCAGCTGAACTGTGGAGACCTTTATATTCAGATCAACACATTTCACATTCAGTTGCCTTCAAAACAGAATTTTAAAATACACCAGTTCCTGAAAAAGCCATCCTTCTTAGCCCACAAGAAAACTCCCAAATCACAAAATAAAAAGAAAGCCTGTATTGAAACTAACAAATAAGGACTGCAACCCTGATAAAATGACAGCTGTAGCAAATTGTGACTCACCAAAAAAAAATGCTTTAATCCACTGCCTGCTGAAGTGTAAGGGGAAGTCTTCTGTTAACTTTGCTGGTGGTTAGATCTGGTCCTTATTTAACACGACAAAGCTAGATATATCTCCAGTTGTACAGAAATTCTGTGATAAAGTTTTTTTATGGTGTATTCAGTTTCCCAGCAAATGGCCAAAATTTGTTGTATCTTCAAGCAAAACTAAACAGTGATGTTGTTTTTGTTGTTGCTTTTTAATGCAAGTAAATATGGCAATGAGTAAATGCAATTAGTGCAGAATATACTGTGCTTCTTGCTGTAATAACAAATTGAGCATGACACATTGATCCCAAATTTTCATCATGCCTCAGCCTTCAACTGTGAATGCCAGAAACTCAAGCTGTGTTTGCAAAGACAAACAACGTAAAACAACCAACAGCACCTTAAATTGGAGATCTAGCCCTAGGTATTTTTTAATAACCAGGCTTTTCAATGAAGCTGCGTGATGATACAACTTAGATTATGGCTTTAATTTTTTTTTGGTGTACGTTGTATTTTGCAGAACTGAAGGGGCCCATGACCATTACAATGCTACAAAGAGCATTCATTAACATTTTGCAGTTTTTCAGCTTTTTAGACTTGAAACTCAAGTTTAAAGTGTGAAGCTCATCCTATGAACACTTATTGAACCTGGCCTTTTCCACTACATGTCTATTACCATCATAATTAGAATGTCCCTGCAATGGGTCTAAATATTTCTGTTAATGCTTTCCACTTCTGTCTGCATTTTTTTCATATTGTTTCCTCCCATTAATGCAATAAAAATGTCAGCCACAAATACCAGATTCCTAATGGAAAAACAAAACAAACTAAAACCACAGCCAGCCCCACAGCTGAGAGATATTATTTTTCCCTTATACTCCAAATTCTTACTAGGCAAACAATTAATTGAGGTTGCATATTATTAACTAAATTATACACATTGTTCATACACAGAGATCAGAATTACAGAGACTCACTGAAACTGTTACAGAGTAGTTTCTTGCATACATCTGGATCTCCTGATCAGAGCAAGATGGCCTCTTCTTTAAATGAGAGGAGCATAGTTTTTCCTCTTGGCTTCCCATGCTTTTCGAAAAACATCTTAATTTTTAGATTAAGATACTGTGGGGAAAACTTTCCTTCTTTAATGTCCTCAGACATACAGATGTTTAATGAATTTACACTTTTAAATTGCTACAAGTTCCTAAAAGGTTCAAGGCCCAAAAGTGAGGAGCTAAAACTGATTATCTATTGTTAGTGTAAGATGGATGTTTCTTGTAACGTGTCAGTTAGTTTGTACAATGCAGTAAGTAACTTCTATGGCTTGTTCCTTTTCTCATTACTTAGACCTTTCAGAGCTTTTGGCTGTTAAATACAGTTATATGAAACATTTGTAATTAGAGAATATAGTTCGTTGGCACAAAATTGGTGAGGAAGTTAACTTAGAAGAATGAATTCTATACAGGACCAATTAGTTGTGGTAGTGAAGTTCTTAATATAATCATTATAATATATAAGTTTGGGGATCAGATCCCTGTATGCACTGTTTCCTAAGCAAAAATAAAATATAATAAAAAAAATAGACCCTTCCCCGTGGAGTTTGTAATCTTAAGTGTAATACAGGAGAAAACAAATTGATGAAGAGCATAAAGCAGCATTGAGACAATACTAGTCAGAATACAGCAAATGGTCTCAGATCTTTAGCCAAATTTATTATGACTATTTTAGCTACTTATAGAAGAATAGGTTTCTGAGAAACTCCTGAGTTGCTTCTGCCAGTGAATTAAAACTGCAGGAGAGAAAATCTGTCTGTTACCTCCTGTTAATTTGCCAATGTGTCCTGTAAATCTCTCCCATAAAGCGATCTGTTTAGGAATAGTGTGTGAGAGGCAAAGAACAGGTTCTAACTTATAATTTAGCATAGACCTTGGTCTATGCTGAAAACTGACCATTTTCTATTTATTCCACTTTTCATTTCAGTATATGAATCTTGATACCATCTGCTGTACTTTTGAGGCTCCTGTTACGCAAGCTCAATAGTGTAAGTTCAGCCTCTAAACTGTTCAAATTAAGGGTTGTTTTCTTCTAAGTGTTTGTACAGTCCTTGGTTCAGCGAAGCCTCTCTCTACATTAAAAACAAAACTCAAAATAAGTACATACTCTGAGAATGATTTCATATGTTCAGCCCTTGGTGAGAAAGTGATGGAAAATGGCATGAGATTCAGAATCCAATGGATTCACTATGCATCCCTTATTTAACTTTTCTTCTTCTTCCCAAACCCCTTGGTGGTGTTTCTGCAAGCATTGCAGCATAAGAATTGACTATTACTGGAGAGCAGCCTTGTTTGTTTATTAACATGGCTTCATTGCCTGTGTGGAAGCTGTGCTGAGACACACTGTGTAGCCATCAGATTTCATCCAGTGTCCGTGGCACATCCAAAAGCAGGGATTTGACAAACAATAACAGCACCCAGGTATGTAGGCAGGTAGCTGGAATATCTCTGTGCCCAGTGCTCTCTCTGGGAAGAGCTGTGTGGGCAGTACCAACACAAGCAACCAACTTTTGTCTACTCCTAGCTCCAGCTCTTACCTGCACATCAGGGTGCTGTCATCATTGCGGCCACTGGGACGGCAAAGGTATTTAGGGCACACGGGAAAAGAGCAGTGAGACTGCACAGAAAAATGTCAAAGCCGCAGATTTAACTTCTGCACCCCCCAACCCCTGCTAAAATAAAATAGATAAATCTGCAAAGATGCTTTCTCAGGCATGTGTTTATCCAGCCTTTGCACAGTGGTGTATTATTTGACACTCCATGATTAAGAAAAAAATTAAGTGCCACTGAATGCTGTTTTAAAGGACTCAGCATTGGACATTCCAGATCCAGCAATATTTCAGTAGTTCCGTCTGTGTTTAGTCTCAGCACAATGGCCATAGGACTGAAACCTATTAATACTCCTGAAGTTCTGTGTTCAAGATCTTTCATTTGAATATATAAATGCAATGCCAGGCAAAGTGAACATGGAAAAAGTTATCCTTTATCTGCTCAAACCAATGGCAAAAAAATCCTAATTTAATTTAGTGTGCATGAATGTATCATATTTTCTGGCCTCCCTAGCAAATGACTGTTCCTCATTTTTCTACAGCTGTAAGTAATATGACTTAAATAGCTCAGTGAAGCAGCTTTGTTATTTACTGGTCAAAAAGCATTACAAATGATTGAAGGGTTTTCATGAAAGAGATGGCTGAGAATTGTTCTCATTTGCTTCCAACTGAAAGTTTAATGATTGTGGCTTATTGTGGGGGCAACACGAATCCATAGGCAGACAGAAAACTCTGAAATATTATCATTTTTAAATAATTTCTATTTTTCTGCTTTTCTCAGGTTTGCAAGTATTTGGTATATTTAAAAAACTTGTGTTTTTCAGAGATGATTTTTGCATGCCAAATTTGAGGTGCTTCTTAAATGGATATTGATTTGTAGACACTACTTACTAGCTGGATTGAAACCAAGCCTGTCAGAACAGGCCTAAACTGTAAAATGAAGGATGAGACAGGGACATCTAGGAGGTCTCCAGAACCACAGAGTTTGTTGCTAGCAAGAGACCTCACCTGCTCTGATTTCCCCCATGCAAAGGAGAGAGGACTGCAGACCATAAATTCTTTTGAGGTTGAAGATAATATTTTTGTATGACACCTCGGAAAACCTTGAGTAATTTTTCACATTTTCCTCTAATGAAAGCAGGGAGAATCTTAGAATCATAGAATCATTCAGGTTGGAAGAGACCCTTGGGATCATCGAGTCCAACCATCATCCCTACTCTACAAATTCCTCCCCTACACCAAATCTCCCAACACCACATCTAAACGACTCTTAAATACATTCAGGGATGGGGACTCAACCACCTCCCTGGGCAGCCTATTCCAGTGTCTGACCACCTCATGAGAGACTTGATTGAAAAAGTCAGTTTGAAGCCTTGTCAGTTGACCTCATACATTGCAGGTACAAATGAATCTTACTAAAAGTTGTGTAGCACCGTGAGATCTTTCATGTGATAGGGAAATGCAATATTGAGTAATACAAAAGACCAATGAAGCCTACTTGTGATCCCTCCTGCTAGTTTTTGTCATTTTTTACCCTGTTTCCATGTGTCAGGTACTGAGTTTCCTGCTCTCACTTCCTGACGATGTGAACTTGTACAAGTACTGTGGTTACTGTTACATGTTCTTAAATGTTATTTGCGTGAGCCATAAGCACACTATTTGAGTAGGGGCCTATTGCTAAGATTGACTGCCAGGAGAGAAGTACTGAAATTGTCTATACCAGATATTCTGCATCCCAGAATCCCACTGGCCAGAGCAGGCACAGTGCTGAATTCAGACCAGGTCACTTGATGCTTTGTCTGGTTGAGTCTTGTAAACCTCCAAGGGTGGAGACTCACCTCATATGAAAGCCCTTGTGAAACCTGCTTTCTGAAAGCAGTTGGTGTTGGAGCAGTAGGGAATAAACCCCTTGTTCTCTTTCAATTATGGTATTGCCAGGTGTTATCTGAAACCATACTATGAGAGGAAAAAAAAAGAGACCTAATGTTATTTAAAAATTGACAGTGTCACCTTAAAATTATTATTTTCTAAATGTTTTATATGAGTGCTGTGGAACAGTAACACATACACATACTCTTTCAGCTGTACAGTAAAATTTGTGAACGTCACACTTCTGGCACCATTGGTATCATTGTCAGGACAATAGTTTTGTTTCAACAGTATTTGTATTGTGGTATGTTGTGGTACTAGTATGATGAAAAGGGTTAGAAGACATGGAGACTTTGTGATTAAAAAAAAAAAACCAATGCACATCGGAAAACCTTTTATTTTAACTTCATCTTTTTATTTAACCAAATAAGATCATACATACATATGCTTTTTAAATATTCCTAAAGGATATGTTTTTTACTGTCTGCAGCTTCATCTTTAAGAGAATTTCATTGCTAAAAGCTGTTCTTCTTGGATGAGAATTTTTGATTGCAGTGGAAATTGAGTATCTATCTTGAAGTTGCTTTCCTTTTCTTTATCCACCAGTGAAGCTCAAGGCTGTGCAGTTGTCTTATCTGTTCAAATTACCGCTTTTTTTCTTTTTGCTGTCTTTTGTCAAATCAGCTGTTGGCTCCTACCACACTGTCCCTTAGCTTGGTTATTCCACCCCTGTTCTGAACTGACAACACGGAGTCAGCCACAGTTGACCGAGCACCTTATGAAAGATGCTTGTGATCAGCTGAATTTCCTCAACTACAAGTGATGACTGCTTCATATCTGCCATCTTCTTGCTCTAGAAGCATTTCTTCTGAATCTCACTGATAAGCATCTCAGTTACCTTTTCATCACTTCTAACATCGAACACTCCTCTGCTCCTCCTGCCCTCTCTGTTATTTTCCGCACTCACTATTCAACTCCTTTTTTTGCCTCCATAACTTTGTCTCTCTCCACTTTTTGTTGCTCCTTCCTCCGTTTTTTCTTCTCCATTATCTGTTTTACAATCTCTAGCTCTCCTCAGAATCATTTTAAGAAGGGTTCATGCATACTCAAGAACCGAAGAGTCATCAGCCTGGGGCAGATAGAAGGTCTGTGTCTCATCCTGTCTTGTGTCTGACAACGCCCAAAGTTTTGGCTCCCATGTCAGAAAAAAGAAGGCCCCCCCCCATCCCCATCCCCACCCTCCCAAAAAAACCCAACCAACCAACCAACAGACCCAAGCTTCCTTTTCTGATTATTTCTTCCTTTATTTAAGTTAAAGACTCCTTCAACATGTTACACAGCAATTACCCGAAGCTCCTCTCTTTGACCTCATTTTTTATTTTAGGAAAACTCATGTCAGAATTCCTGTTGGTGAAGTTTTGGTTTGCACTCTGTCCTCCTGGAAGTATCAGAGTCCACCCGTCCAGAAATGCATCATCCTGTCAGTTAAGCTGTGGGAGAGACCCTTGACAGTTGCAGAGCTGTGTAACCCTATGATAACAAACCACTTCGAGTGGAAACTTTAGGTTCATGTTTTTGAGAAGCAAATATAAATAAAGAAAGTCCTTTTAAGAATTAGACTGAATTAGCTGTCCCCCTTTTAAAGGGCTGCAAACTCAAATCCTGCCCTTATGATGCTCTATTGCATTTTTTTTCTCTGAGTGACCCAGCTGGAGTCTTGCCTTTTCCTCGCTAGTCTGCCAAGGAACCTTTGTGCTGAATCACAGACTATTTCTACTGTAATTGGCTTGGACTTCTAGGGTGAGGGGTGTGATGAATATTTCTCCTTTTTTGCCCGCTAATTGTTTTTTGTGCCTCATGGGGCATTTTCTTGAGATTTTCAGTGCTTCTTCTGTAATATTTGATTTGAAGCTGGATGTGTAGCAAAATTAAAAATGTTTCAATTTGAGTAATTTCTTATATGTTGCTTGTCAGTTTAAGGAAATTTTGAGCAGTTTTTTTCTTGCTGAAGAGTGAGTTTTATACTATCTTAGGACTTCCTGTAGGTAACCAAATGTCAAAAAAAAAGTCCCCAATAATTTTTCCTCACAGTTATTTCAGCCAAGATTAGTGTTTATCCCTTTATCGGTCCTTTTAGAATAAACAAGAAATAACAGAGTAGTTATGCTTACATTGCCCCATTCCCAGCTTCCCAGGCAAATCAAGGGTGTCTCTCAGCAGCAGAGGGATGAGGTAAAGTTGTGATTGCAGCCATTGTATGGGGAAGCAGGAAGGCAATAGGAACCAGTGCTTTTTCATTCAGAGCTGCATTCCAGTCACCCTGCTCTTCCTGCAGCAAAAATCAGAATTTTTAGCAGACGGATCGGTGCTATAATAAACTTTGCATTGAGGAATTATTTCTACAAGAGTACTTGTTATCACTGCAGGCAACTCAACAACTAGAACTACAGCTGCCAAAGGATGGTGTTAGTCTGGAGAAGGGAAGCAGAGATGCAAACACAGCTGAAGACAAGCACATAAGCATGTTTGTTATATGAGTATGGTAAAACCTTCTGTTACAGACAGAATGCTGGACATCACCCCCATTTTGGGGAGAAGAGGACTAAGAACAGAAAATATCGGAAGCCTGTGAGGCCTCACTGGCTCATCAAGTCTGAAAAATCTATCCATGTCTGATTTGTTGCAGTAGAAAAGCAAATCTTTTCCAGAGATGGTCATAAAAAGTAACACTGAAATGCTTGTTGTGATGGGGTTAGTTAGAAAAAGCAAGGCTCCATTGGTCTCAAGTCCCATCAGGACAGGTTTGGCCTCAGTTGTCTCATGGCTTGTACTGCTTTTAAACTCCAGGACACCTTCTTAGTCAAATTTTACATGTTTCCTTAGGAGTGTATCTTGTGAATGTCGACCTGAGAACATCCAATTGCTTCAGTGTATTTCCTTGAGAACAACTTACATGGGAAAAAAAAAAAAGCAAGTGTTGTCTGATAAGGGAAATCCTTCACTGTTCATAAAATATTTGGGTTATTTGAGAAAAGAGGAAATTGCTAAGGATTAGGTTTACAGCACATGAGCATGTCTCAGAAGTGCTACTCTGTAAAGCCTGTCAAGAAAAAAAAAGGAAAATAAATCCCAGTAGGCTTCCAGAGTTTGGCCTCCTGTAGTTTATTACATTTATCAGTAAAAGCAGCAAGGATTATGGAAGTAGATTTATTAATTTTATGAAATTCTGGCATGAAGGATTGGTGTCCCTCTGATAGAAAATCAAGTGGAAGTATATTGCGAAAGACAGACGTTGTGTACTTGCAGTGAAAAGTTATTATTGCAGCAAACCTTTTGCAAATAAATTGCTGTAGCAAATCCCTTGGAAGTTACTTGCCTTAAAATCGATGGGATTATGTTTTATGTCTCCTTGTGTAAAGGAAGATCCTTGGTTTCAATGGGTGTTCAAATTCCTTGGGACAGTATACAGAATTAGAACAGCTAATCATAACAGGTTTGGAAAAGTTTCCTGTTGGTGTTTTAGCATTTGTTATTAATGCCTTAAAGGCACGCTCTCTGCTAAAATGAAGATGCATTTTCTCTACTTTCAGTAGCTCGTCCTTTGTATAAGGTGTCCTTTAAAATATTTGATCCTTTTCAGGATCTATCATCTCTGCTGAGAGCGAACTGAGACCAGGACAGTAAGTTGTGTAAAAATGGTTTTAACTGAAACATGATGATTAGACCATTTATAAGCATGATCTGGTTTCCACCGCAAGACATACTCCATCATGTTTGACAGAAAAAAAATACTGCCATTAAGATCTGAATGGCTAAAAGCCTTTTCTCAAAGTTCTTAAGTCATATACAGCTGAAGGCAGTTGGAGGCTACTTGTATAAAATCTCTTCAAGGACTCTGTTCTGCTCCAGGAGGTGGGCAGTAGGCAGGTACCTGCAGCACAGAGAGCCATTTCACGTGTCTCTAAATATTTTAGCACTTTCAGTGGGTATGGGTAAGTCCTATTTTCTTGTACAAGTGTGTCTCTGCAGGAGAAAGTAAATGCCTTCTGGGCCATGTCATAGAAGCTGAAAAAGTGGCCTTGCTTTCCTCTTTCTTTTAAATAAGTCAAGTGTCTGTGCTGGTATTGCAGCGCACCCTTAGTAATCCTAGCAGTATATTCCATTTTTGTCTCAAATAGTAATTACCTTAACTCATACGAAACCACAAAGTAAGTTTTTTGTTTGTAGCAACATTCACATTTTTTTTGCATAAATTTAATTGGAAACTACAGCTCATATTTGCCTAAGATACTTCAATGGCTCTGTTACCATTGCATCAAAACAATAGATAAAATCATAAACCTTAACCTCTTGAGAACTGCTTTCACAGGGAGAAAGAACAATTTCCCTAAGGTCACAATATTTGAGTTTCATGTGCTGCAGTTCTTGAGACCCTACTTATCACTGGGCCATCCCGTCCTCATTGCAGAGAGCAGTGACATGTTCCCAGCTCTGGTCTCTCACAGCTTCTTCCCTGCTCTTTATGTCTGGTCTCCATGAGTCTGTTGTCTGCAGCCCAGGGAACTTCACAGCTCACAGATCCAGCTGGCTAAGCATCCCTGCTTTCTGCAACCTGGACTCTCATTGTCCCTTGCTCTCTCCTGCCCAATCTCCAGGATTTCTTTGATGAGAAAAGCTGTTTCTCATATCTACTACAGCTGGCAGTACCCTAAGGTTGCTGTTGTATCTACATAAATGACATAGCTCCACTGAAAGTCCTAAATAATGTAAAATTAAATACGTCTACCCTCTTTGATTTCTTTACATGAATCTGCTGTTAGTTTTGTTTGTGGTTGGCCTCTAAGTAGACTGGATAGTGCAGACACAGAAATTACAAAAATTTGCTCTATGTATTAAATTGGCATTACATCTTTCCGCAGGATTCCAGGTTCTGCCAGCACTTTTAGAAGTCATTAGTGCTTTGCTGAACTTTCTCACACCTGCTTGAAATGTGTTGCTTTGCAGAAATATGCTGCAAAGTGGGATTATTTGGCCTGTCATTAAGGATAAATCCCAGCTGCAGAGTTCTAACAAATCTGGAGGAAGAATTCAGCAAATATATTCTATTTAGTCAGAAGCACTTGCTGATCTTTCTCTCCGTCTTGAATACTGCTTTCACTGTACAATGTGGAACTGGTCAGCTTACGTGAGTAATGGATGAGGGAGCACGCAGATTAATGAAGGAACTGGAAAAACATGAATAGTGAAGGATATCAAACATTCAAAGTATTTAGTATTTAAAGTCAGTACAAGGTTTGGGAGAAGCAGTGAGGGAGAGTGGGGCTTCGGGTTCAGTGGAAAGTGCTGCGGGGAGTTGTAGGCTTTGGGAACAAGGAAGAGCACTGAAGGTTGATCAGTAATTGAGCTACATGGGATGTATTATCTCATGGTGTATTAAGTTCCTTGTCATGATTATCATCAGGATGTTAGAGTAGGCGGTGGTTGATGTGAGACTAGGGAGAGTGATCTGGGAAGAACAGAGGAGTATGCACAAGAGGAGGGTGGGATACTAGAGCTAGATGGTGAATTGTTAGGGGCTGGGAAAGTATTGTGGGGAAATACTGGATGTTCTTGTCGTATTCTCATCTACTTGTCATGTTCGAATCTACTTGTGACCATTGCCAGAGAGAAGTCTAATGTACTGAGCCACTGTGGGTGTTTATCTGCTTTTATGTTAGCTTTTATAGTCTCTGTGAAAGGGTGATGGTTTGGCCAAGGTGTGGTTAGTTGGCAGAGGAAAACAGAGTAGTGCCAAGCAGAGAAATATGGAAATAGCTTAGTTGGCAAGGCAGACCTCGCTGTGGTCACAGAAAATTGGTCAGGCTACCTTAGGATAAGGGCTGATAGGAGTTAGAAGGTAGTGGGAGCAGAAGGCAAAGTTGTGAATCCTTAGCTCCTGCTCTAGAATGCCTAATCTCATACTCTAGAAGAACTGTGTTTTCCCAGACAAAAATCTGTTTTTCTGAATAATATAGATAAACATCTATTGTCCCATATCTCACCCTGCTCTACACTCCCCCGTCACCCAGTTCCCTTCACCCTTAGGTCTACCAATGCTTTCTGGCACAAGGGTTTGGTTAAAATATTGCAAATATAGTGGAGAACTCTTGACTGGGTGGTGCTGCCTGTGATGTCTCATGATTGCACTGCAACCACAACCATAAAAATTAGATTAAAAAAACAGTAACTTGGTCTGACAATCTAGCTTTCCTTGAAAACTGTGGGTGTCCCCAGCATTTTCAGTGCATTTTAACAATGTGGGAAGTTCAGTGTTTTGCTAGCAAGATGGCTTTTGACTGGAGAACCCTAAGAAGATGAGATATAAGCAGAATAATTTCTGAAAGATTTCCTTCACGTTTCTGTCTGGCAGTCTGGTATCTGCCCCCTCTATGTACCCATGGGAAGAAAAGATGTTGGGGACCAGCTGTTTCCTGCAGCTTGCCAGTGGGGTCTGCGTCACATCAGTGATGTCACCCGGTTACCTCAGTGAATAATAAATAATGTGCACATCCACAGAAACAAGAGAGATAGTAGCAAAATGTTATATCCAAAGATGTGCTTTTGATTTTTAAAGTTTCAAATCTCTGTGTGTTTTTAAAATTAAAATTAAAATAATCCTAAAACACTTAAGCAAAACTATAGTTCATTTCTCAGCTCTAAGTTTGTGAGCTACTTATTTGAAAAGGGGGCAGAATTCATTATATTCAGCACAATTGTCTCTGCCTTCCAAGAGCAACTAAACCAGGGTAAGCAGTACTGGAGCCACTAAAATCTCAATAATACTTTTTCATAGCTAGTTATTATTTCATTTTAATTGAATTATATTGCACAGACATACTTCAATAGAGAACCTAAATGTCCTGGTCAAGATCAGGGCTGTAATGTTCAAGGATCTGCAGACAGAAACCAACATGTGTTTTCTACCACATTATGGGAAACAGTTTCCACCCAAGAGTTTGCTAAGGGTTTAATCCTGCAATTAGTATGCTCTCTGCCCAGAAACTATCACTTGCATCGCAGCAAGACAGATGGATTTTGGATTAGAATGAAAACTCTCCCACAACACAGAAAAGCACAATTTATCAGATATAACTTGGGACAGTGGTTCATACTCCTCTGAAGCAGCTCTGGGAGACAGGATATCAGAAAATTATATTTTGTATTTCATTCCAATACAAAGTGGGGCCCATTGTGTCAGACACTGTATAAACAAATAGTAAGAGATTACTCTGGTCCCTAACATTTTATAATCTAAATAGGCAAGGCTAACAAAACTCTACAGGAAATGTAAGGATATGGCAAGGGAACATGATTTCCCTGTGATCACAGAGTTGATTGGTGATAGAGCAAGGAGCCAAATCCAACTGTTCAGATTCCCAACTCTGCAGTCTGTACTGTGGTTGACCTTACTATTAAATGATTATTACTTTCTCTTGATGAGTTTCTTATATTTTACTGGTTTTCTTTTGTATTTGGTCTTATTTGTGCGTCAAAATGTCCGTACAGAGAATAAGCCCCAAGAGTAGCAGTAAGCTAGTTACCTTACTTGTATGAAAAAGAACAAAGCAATAATTAATCTATGATCAAGGTAATTTTAAATGTTTGTATGTCATAGCAAGCAGTTCTTTTACATATATATATATATAAATATTAAAAAAGTGTACCATCAAGGATTACTTTAAGTGAAAATAGCAGCTGGCTTTGAAATTAATGAATATAATCTGTAACAGGTACATATATAAAGCATGAAGTAATTTCTGGCATTCTTCAGTTGATACAGTATCTGAAAGCTGGGGAGAAAACATTAGAATCCAGTAAAGCTACACAAAGTATTTTATTTTATGATTTTTTTTCCTGCAAGTGGATGAAGGAGCATTACAAACATGCCCTACACCTGTAAGATCTAGTTATATGGCAGGTAACCAGGGAGTATTCTGTGTTTTAAAATGAAATCTGCACATTGAATCAGGCAGAGAACAGCTGGCTTAGAAATCAGCCTGAGAATCAGAATAATCTATGAAAGGTATTTGTGTTAGCATTAAACATTTTTGCATGCTGTCAGTGCAGAGATAGCCTCTGAGCTTTGTGGATTAAAGAAGCGGCTGGTGTGACTTTCTGGAATTGGGTTGCCTTGTTAAGAACGGAAAACTCAATTAAAATTTAGTTATGAGAAAGCTGTGTGAGCCCTTGTGATTTACTGCTTCTCAATGCAGATTCATATTTTAAAAGGCAGAGTTTTCAGTCACATTCGTGTCAAGTTATTAGAGAATAAGGTTATGGTCATTTCTGCAGTTCTTGCTTTTTGGGCAAGAGCTGTATAGCGATATGCATCTCATAAGCAGTAGAAAAGTAAATGAACATAAAAAGAAACTATTCTTTATTAGCCAAATACATATACACTTGGGAGACCAACTGAAGCACAAGCTAGGGAGATGCAGTCTTGTATATATGAAACAACTGATGATTAGACTTTGTTAAATTATACTGTGTTCAGGAGCAATCCACCAGCACCAAGGAGGAGCAGACATTCACTTACTACAGCACCTCTAGTTCTAATGTTAGGACGTAAATCCTGTTTTTTCTTCAAACTGGAGTTGAGTTTTAATCCATGCTTTTAGGATATGTCATTGTAGACTGAGTGTGGATGCTTGGATTTTGCTTGAGATTATGCCTGTTCAAATAATTTACATTAACGCAAAATAGGAAATTATAAGAGAAAATGAACTAAAATCAGATTAACCAAAAAACTAAAATTAAATGGAAACAAAAACTGTTAGTATGGAACAAAAGTGCCCACACACAGACTTGCTCAAAAATAACTAATTATATGAAGTAAAACCAACTGTTATTTTGGTTCCAGTTTTTTGTGCCGAGAAGCCCTAGGACCTCTGGCAATTAAAATATAATTGTTCTTGTGATGCTAATACTTAAAACCATTCCAAGGCCCTTTTAAATTGCCAGTACAGCGTGAAGTAGACACAATGCTGCTGAAAATGGGGCCAGAGACAGTGAGGCCAGAGGCAGCAAGGCCCTTCATATTTTATAAGGATTTTCAGGAGACAACACTTGCCAATTGAATGAGGTAAAAGAAAGGAGTGGAGAGTGAAAGGGTTTGCAGTGAAAAAGCAGATTGCGGAAAGCAGAAGAAATACAGTAAATGAAAACCCACAAGGACAAATGGCAAAGGATCAGAGGTGAGGGGCTGTGTAGGAGGGAGGTGCTACTGATGCTCCCAGACATTCAGGGATGGAAAAATTCCGCTAAAACTAAGCACCTGCTGCTTAAGATTAGGGCTTCAAAATTGCAAACCCTTGTCAGTAAAAGCATTTTGCTTTGCAGTTTAAAGGGGAGCTAAAGGAAACAGCCGAGGTATTAGGAGGTGGAAAAAGAGAGAATGGGGAAATACTCTAATGAAACTGAGCTGTGCACACTTAGGATGGGATATTGCCTAGGCATGGCTGCTTTCAATCTGATTTTAATTTTTGTTCCCTGGCTTTTCAACTGTCTTCTTGAGCAAAAATTAGACTTTTCAGTTTAGTTTAGTAAGAGGATAGCCAACCAAGCTTTGGATGGTTTCCTAACCTTGTGCCTCATTCCTCATCATGGGTGTGTCTGACTCTTAAATTTCTGTTTCTTAATCCCGCTCCAGCCTTTGTGGGTGAGGAGAGATGATTTCTGTCTCTCTCTCCCATTGTAGGGTAGAATGCAACACTGAAATCCCTTCTGACGGATTAAAAGCTGGCAAGTGTTAGAAACCACAAGAACTTAGATACAGAACCAGCCTATACTTAACCAGCATCACACGCTCACATCGGCATGCCCGCACAGCCAAGAACCAAGCTGAAGGCTGCTTGGTTTGAAACGGCTGTTTCTCCTGTCCCACGCTGCTTTGACATTCACAGCTCGATGAGCTGAGTATCACATGTCAGGGATTGGCAGCAGACAATGGAAAGCCAAAAAGCTGTTCCCAGCCCTTCACGCAGAGACAGAATTGATCAAATTGTCACTTATAAATTGGTGGAAAAAACCCAGCCTAATCTGCAGTGTGCCCTGTCTCTAGTCCCACTCCCCAACTCTGTCTCCCTTTAAAGAATTTAGGATGAACCTGATGATTGCTTTTAAATAGGAAGTAGGAAAAAGGAGGTTGCTAAAAGGACTTATATATCTAGAGTTTTGCTTTCCCCTGCTTAATGAGTGGGTATTTGCTCTTCTTGTCTACTTTGAATACCAGATGTCTCTGCACAGTCAAATTGAGACATCCTGAAAGAGAAAGAATTTCAGATGTCCTCAGCTTTTTCTGGAAACTGGGCCCCTTTAAAGATGTCTCAAGTATGACACTCAAAAACAGAGTCGTCCCAGATTGCATAGTGCTTTGCAAATCTTAACCAGCATTTTTAGTAGCCTATGCCTCAAGGAGTCTGGGCACCTTACCCAAAAGAGCTAAAAATGTAATTTGCAGTTCTTCAAGTAATCCAAAACAAAGTATCAAATCCCTTCACATCTTCCTTTGCCAGGGAAAGTCCCCATGCACTGGAACTGGCCTCATTCTGCTGCACGGGGGACAGCAGAAGTAAATGGAGGGTGGAGTGGGAGCACTTTTGGAAGAATGGTCAGGCTGTGCATAGTGCTCAGCCCTACTTAATCACAGATGCCTTGCTTGAGAATCGAGTTCCAAATAGTTCCTTGGTGCTCAAACACAGAGTTACCTGGCTGTCGTCTGTGCTGAAGAATTTCATCCACCAGAATTTCCTTGGCTGCACTACAGCTGATGGCTTTTTCCATTATTTTAATACTCACTCAGCAGATATTTACTTGGTGTGGGTCACTAACCAGGCAAGAAAGTATCAGCTGACTGCTGAATTTTCCAAATGTGAAGGTTTTTATGCCTGTGTATTGTGGCCACAGAGGAACAGTCTAAAGATGTGTAGAATAAATGTGCATATAGTACGTAACAGATACACGACTTGACGTCTAACTAAACATCTGATCTTTGCCTTTTTATAAAAATACACCCCTTTTGAGACTTCATCCTTTGGACAAAACAAGGGATTGTTGAGGAAAAATTAGTCAATGTAAAAATTTTAAGGAGTGATTGAAAATAGTTCTGCAACAGGTGGACCGGGAAAGGATTTAATTTCTCAGTTTCTTTTTCTTAACAGGCTAAGATGGATGTCATAAGACATTAATCATCCTAAATAAATGAATCATCTGTACTAGTATACAGATGGGTTGTGGCGAGGTTAGGGAACTAAAGTAAAGCAATGTGGTAGACTTCTGTCTTGAACCATTTGCCATCCTGCTCACTTTTTATTCTGGCTACCAACTATTGCTGCCAAAGGAGCTATCACAGCAAGGTTTAATATCATCAGAGGGGAATGTAAGGTAGACCTGTGGAACAGACACCTCTGGTTTTGAAAAGAGACTTACAGAAGCATTATTGGAGCCATCACAAATAATCAACATAAATTCCCATTAGAAGGTGTACTGAAAAGAGCTCCTCTACTTTTTAGAGGTATAAAAAGGGGATGTAGAAAAATGTGGTTTCTTCTCAGCAATAATCTGTGCCCTGTTCTAAATGTCGACACTTACAGAAGGGTACAGAAATAACTAGACAAAGAGTTCAAGAAAATGGCCACAGAAAAATATTCCTTAGAAACTGAAAGATCAGACTTTTGAACCTTGTCAGGGAGTCTGGAGCAGTAAATGTATTTTCAAAAGTTGCTTAGGAAAATATTTTGAATATTCTTTCAAAATTGTGTTAAAAGAAGGCCCAAAGTTTTTCTAATTTTTAGTTATTTTTGCCAGTTATTTAGAAAAACCTTAAAGCCTCCTAGCCTGAAAAAGTGCGTAAGAAATTAGGGAGAAAATTATACCCAGCCTTAGGATTGGGCTATGTACGTTCTTCAGTGTGCATTGTCTTGCATTCCTGAATTAAGAATCAGCTTCAGGTATCCGGGCTTTCAGCTGGTTGCCTAAAGAGCAAGGAAGAGCTCATCTGCAAGAAAGAGCTCATCTGCTCCCACTCTAATGATGCACAGCTGGACAAGATTACTTTTGGAGTCTCTGAACAGCCAAGGAATCTAACCTGTAGCTGGAGACGGGACACAGGAAAGGACAAATTAGTGTTCTAAGGAGATACAGACACTCTCTGGGTTGGCTGGTGTGTCTTGTTCCAGCATGCAGAGTCACACTAACCACCAGGCATGAGACCTGAAAATACTTTTCACCAGGCTCAGTAGGAGGGCCCTTGAGGAGCTGCTTGCCTTCCTGCACATCTGGGGGCATGATTCAGCTTCCAGGATAACGCACGTGTGTTGCAACTAGGCGATTCTCTGTCCTTACAAAAGGCTCAGTCCAGGTAGGGTTTTGATTTTTCTTGCTCCATACTAAGAGCGCACTTCTCACTAATTACTCTCCTTAAAATACAGTCATTAAGCCCTTTGGGTTTACAATAAAGACATCTACCTGAAACATTACGTGTCTTGAATTCCTCAGTATCGAAGGAGGTTCAGGTAGGTCGTTTTAACCCCAGTGCTGTTGTGTGGGAACAGTTTTGCTGTTTTGCAGAAATTCGAATGTTTTATGCCCAGACATAAGCATTACGATCATATAGTCTGACCTCCTGCATAGCACAAGCCTTTCAGCCTCACCCCATAATTTATGCATTAGGTACATATCCTGTGGTTAACCTGCATCCTGTGGTGGGATTGTATATCGAGTTTTGTATTAACTAGATTATGACTTGGTACAAATTAAATTTTTAGCTTGGATTTTTAGCACTATAGGCTTGTGTCTGTATGGTTTTTCCTTTTAGAGTTTTGCGGGGCTTCTCCCATCTCTCTTTGCCATCCTATTCTTCATCTCCTTCCTGCAATAGCAATTTATGTTAAACTAGAACTCTGTAACTTCCCTGCCTTGGGCTTGCACAGACTGAACACAGCTCCCACAGTACTGTAGAAAAGATGCCTAGAAGAAGTTGTTCCATGAATGCTGGAACTAAATATTGTTTTCCTTCAGACTTACATCCTTTATAAACCCTATATGCAGTCCTTATGATAACCTCAACTTCCCGCATGTGCTTTATGCCTTGTGTTCCCGGTGAATGACAATATGTGCTAGATGACTCTTACATTGCTGTGTCTGTACTTACTGTTGACCCATTTGCAGCCAAACAGAATATATAACAGCTGAGTTCTTTGCCTTTTTTTTTTTTTTTTTTTTTTNTTTTTTTCTTTTTTTTTTTTTTTTTTTTTTTTTTTTTTTTTTTTAATGTCATCAGGGCAGTAATTTGGGTGTCTGTCCTTCAGCAGTTGCCAATTTTCACAACGCTGGTAAGAACTTAATTTTCCTTGGGATTTCTAAACTTTTGTCAAGATTGACATGTTGAGAAGTTACTGTGTGTGGCGGGAACAAGGCAGACAAACAGATGATTAGAAAGACAGCACAGACATGTAAATTTGTTTCCTTAGGAAATGGAGCTATAGATTATTACCTAGGGAATTTACAGTTCTTTAAAATTGCTCCCTCTGGGTATTCTTACTAGTCATCTTCCTTCCTGTCTTTCTTTGAATCTTCTCTTAAGGTCTTTAGGGGTTTTGGGAAGGAGAGGGACCATGTGTGCCTGTACAAGATGTTAGGCCAAATTTCCAGCATTGTGAGGCGATATATGTGGGAAGCAGTAGACAGCACCTTACTGTAACTTTCTTAAAGCTTTCTGTTGCCAAGAGTCCTCTCGCAAAATTGTGTTATTTGAATGGTGTAATTATGTGGGATTGCTCTCAAATATGCAACCAGAGTGACTGATAAATGATTTCCTTTACTCCAGCAGTCAAGCAAGATTAATTAGGTACAGTTAGCATGGTGATACTTCGAAAATGTAAAGCATTATATAAATGTTGAGTGGTATTTACACTGATTATGTACAGGATGTTGGTTGATAGGAAATACATAACATGTTTCTTAATGCATTTCTACATATCCAGCTTCAGGTAAGAAAGTACTTCTATAAATGTACTTGGGAAAGGATTTTAAGAATTACGTAATGGATGCTTTGAATGCCTAAGTGTGAGTTTAAAAGCAGCCTGATTCATAGACACCCATCTATGGCAGTCACACATAAACTGTGTTTACGCTCTGCCTGTCGAACTCCTTCACCTCACAACGCTGCAGTTTTACATAGGTCCTCATAGCTCTCCCATGGCAGTCAGTACTGGCCAAACAAAAAAAGGTAAACAGATTGCTTGTGGGTATTTCTAGTGCCGCTACTATTTACTGCCCTTCTGATTTTACTGTTTCCTACTAATATTTACTGATTTATTTATATCTGTGTTTGTATGGCACCTAGGACAGGTTTACTTTTTTTTTTTGTATTACCATTTGGAAGTTTGTCCATCCTCCACACTCCCAGTTACTCATTCACACTCATCCTGCCAAAGTTTTCCACCCTCTCAGCTGTGCTTGATGCCAAGTGAACACTTTGTGCGGCTGTGCTCTAAGTGGGGGAGGAAGTGGAAGCTGCAATGAGGGAAGGAGGAGCAAGTCGTTGAATATTATCCCCTTAATTGCTTTTTTTTTTCCCTAAATCTATTACAAGTTGTTCTTAAAAAGGTAATTCACCAGCACTAATGTAATGCAAAAGGAAAGGATTTTTCACAGCAATTAAATAGATTCCTGAAAAGTCCCCCAAGCTCCCAAACTTTTAGATCTGTGGTAAGAAATAGGAAAATGTGGTAGCTCTCCAGTTAAGATGGAATGGATCATTCATTCTGGAGATTTCCATGAAAACTGTGTTAACTACTCATAGTACCGGGAATTTTTAATGAGTTTTTTAATCTGTGTGTACTTTTCTACTTTGTGTTTGATCAAGGGGAGGAAGCCTGGTGTAAAGGCAGTGTAGCCAAGCTGGGCTGTACTGTGGTGTGCACTGGCACCCCAATTTCTCAGCTTTGAATAATGGATTGGCAGATGTCATGGTTGGGACCAAGGGGAAGAGACCAGGCACTCAAAATGAAGTCTCCGTGGTCCACTCCTGGTAACGTAACCCTGCACGTACTACTTCTAGTGCCCAAAGATCCCCGTGGCTACCATGGAGCCACTCTTGCTGACTTCTTCTGTGTTGTTTTCCTTTTCATTGCCTTAAAAGTCACTGCTTGTTTCCTGCGGATTGTCCTTTAAGCCAGTTTCATAACCAGCTGATTGCGTGGTCCAAACACTTGACCTGCAGCATATATGGGACCTGGGTGCAAATGTATGGGCTCTGGGCCATCACTGTTGACTGTTGATGATGCTTCATTGGCATTGTGAAACCGTTGTGTAGCAACACCATGTTATGGAAGAGGCATAAGTGTTTGGTTTGTTTTCGTGTGATTCCTACATGTATATAAACAACACTGTGAGCTGGGGTAGAACTAACTAATGAGTGGTGTTGGGTTTCATAGATGATATGTTGCAAGCAGAATGCATACACACACATTAGTTCAAACTTCCCCTTTCTTTTTCTTGACCCACTTGAATAATAACAACTAATCATGACTTTTCCCTAAGCTTGGCTGTCCCTAGGCCTGATTCCCTTTACAGAGTTTGAGAGTTAGATTGCTTCAATATGCTCTAACCTGTGCTGTCGAAAAAGTGTTATCTGGTGACTGCTGCACAATGCTGCAGGACTGCTGTTTGTCAGGACAAAGCAAAGATTCCTACTTTCGTCCACTTCTGCATACTGTGCTTTGCACCTTTCATATAATTCATATACAACTTTGATTTCTGCTACTTGTGGAGTAGAACTGACTTTGCTTCTGCAGCCCCAAATCTCAGCAATGCCTAGTTTGAAAAGACTGCTGCCTTTTTCACCTGTTCAGGATGAATGTTCAAAAGCATTTTGTCCTCGCCGAGCCCTTCCTGTGGACCTGTTTCAGTGGTTTTATCTCATTTTTGTCTTTTTTTTTAAATGTGTTTAGCATGTCTTAACCTACTAGCCCAGACTGACCCCTAGCAATACTGGAGTAGATAGGCACTAAAGAAATAGAATTTATTTGATGATGGTGTCCAGTTCAAGTACTGAAAGTCTTCAAGACATTTTGGTACAGTTGTCATTGTGGTTGCACCCGACACAAATTTTGATTTATTGTTACACTATTAATTCTTGTTCATTATGTGGTGTGCACAGCATGTATTTTAGTAATGTGTCCAAAGCCAAAATGATAAAAGTAAAAAATAAGATTAGTCTACAATTTAAATGCAATAAAAGAGCTTTTTGGTTCACTGGCAATGATAATTGCAGCAAAAAGAGAAGCAGGCTCCTTTTAATTTAACAAGAGAAAGGTAAATCACAGCTGCCACTTGTTCTTTCACTGCCTTTTTCAGGTGTCCACTTAACTTCTGGGCTGAATTGAATGCAGCCTCCTACTTACAGCCAGGACACACAGGTTACTGCCATCTCACCTTCTCCAATTGGTCATCCTGCTTCTACCCCAGCAAAGGCCTGTTTTCATCTGCAAGGCTCCCTGTAACTTACCCACATGCAAATGCTTCTGACCTTAATTAAAGCAGTTCACCTCTCTCTGCCTCAAGGGATGGTTTCCTCATAAGGCAATTGTATTTAATTAGCATTTGCATAGCATTCTGCTGGTTGCTTTCTGGGAGCGTTGTTCTGTAGGAGCGTGGGATTACTGAAGCCTGACTGGCAAGCTTTGCACCCTCCTAATTGAGACAGAAGCCAAGTAGAACTTACACAAGGAAAGAACAGAGAATCGCTAATGATGGATCATTAGCAAGTAGCTCCTTTGAATGAATGTAGATAACTTTATAACTCTATCAAAGTGAAAAGTAGCATGATGAATTATGCATCAAACAATAAAAGCTCAAGGAAGACACTGGTTTTATAATTGCTGCGCAATTTTCTAGCATGCTCTAGTTTGTAAGATTGATTTCTTTGGGAAGGGTGAAGCATTCTATGCCTGCTGTACACTTAATGTCACTTTTGGTTTTTTTCTCATTAGAGGTTTTATTCTGTGTCTTTTGATATCACTGCAAAAATTCCCAGGGTTTGAGATATGCAAATTTTATCTTAGCAAAAATTTGCACAAGCAAGTTAAAAGTGTGTAGCTACTAAGCTAGTTCCTTTGAGGGTTTGCTGATTTCTTGGTATAAAGAGTTCTCAGATGCACACACCTGAAATAAGGATGCTTTATGTTATTATATTTTTTTAATACAAATTGCCTAATAGTTTCATGTACATGTTGAATTTCTAGACTAATAAATCCCTAACTGGCATTTTTACTCTGAAATTATCTTCAGAGGCATTTCAGCTGGCACAGATATATCACTCCTGTGGCTTGCACTAGTGCCAGTTCAGACCTGAGTCAGTCCTAGGAAGAGGAATTAATACAAATACTGCCTCATGATGTCACCTGTCTCTTTAAAATGTACTAATCTCTCATTTCAGATTTCATCTGAAAATTGAATTCTGTTCAAAGTGACTAGAATTAGAGGAATAAGTTAATAGAAAAGTTATCACTGATGTGAGCTGTTTTTAACTTTCATGAATGTTAGTGGGTGAAAGGGACTTTGAGAGATTATCTAATGCATCAGCAAGCCCTAGGGATCAGCCATAAGATCAACTATGCTAGAATAATTCTTATTCCTAAAGACTTCATTGATAAGAACTCTGCAGCCTCCTCACATGGCCTGTTCCAGCATTTTGCTACCCTTGTCATTATAAAATTTTATTTTCTAGTACCTGACTACAGTTTCTTTTGTTGCAATTTAAATAAATAATTTCTCATTCATCACAGACATGAAAAGGGATTGCAGAAAGGTTGTGTGGATTTGGTGGTGGGGGGAGGGGATTAGGAGTTTTGTTGTTGTTGTTGGTTGTTTTTTTACATTTTTGAAGGCAGTTTTGAAGATGTTTTCCCCCAGCCCTTTGCTTTAGGTCTGCAACCCCACTTTGTTCAGTTCATTGTGTTTTCTCTGATCATTTCAAGTTACAGAATCATGGAATGGTTAGTGTTGGAAGGGACCTTAAAGATCAAGTTCCAACCGCCGGGGCAGGGACACCTCCCACCACACCAGGTTACTACAAGCCCCATCCAGCCTGGCCTTGAACCCCTCCAGGGATGGGGCACCCACAGCTTCTCTGGGCAACCTGTTCCAGTGTCTCACCACCCTCACACCAAAGAATTTCTTTCTGGTATTTAATCTAAATCTCCCTTTTAATTTAAAGCCATTACCTCTTGTCCTGTCACTCCACTCCCTGACAAAGAGTCCCTCCCCAGCTCTCCAGTAGCCCCTTCAGACACTGGAAAGCTGCTATAAGGTCTCTCCAGAGCTTTCTCTTCTCCAGGCTGTACAACCCCAACCAGTTGCTGTCCCAAAGAACCTCTTTGGGTGTTCCAGATGGCTGTGCAGTGAGGGCCCCACACCAGACACTTGCTCCACCAGACATGTGCCTGCCAGCTTTAACTAGAGCAAAAAGATTATTTCTTATGTTCGTTCTTGTGTCCTGGAGGCTTCTCTCTTGTTTGTACATCACCGTATGACACTTGCTTTTTTCGCGACAGCATGATGTTGTTGACTCATCTTCAGTTTTTGATCTAGAATAACCCCAGCTATTCCTACCTCATTATTTGTCCCTTGACCTGTATTTATCAAAGCAAATGTAGTTCCTTACCCTTGATATTACTGAATTTCACCGTGTTTTATCAGACCATTTCTTCAGCGTAGCCAGATCACTGTGAAATCTGCTTAACTGTCAGTTTTAGCTTGAAGTCCTCAGAAACTTGAACAGGTATGATCTGAGTTTCTTCAGCCAACCTACTAAAAATGTGCTGATGAGTGCTTCATCCTGAAGAGACTTCTCAGGAGCTCACTTGAAACATTCTTCTGGTTTAGATCATCACAAGTAGTAATTCTCTGAATATGATTTCCCTCACACTGTTGCTCCTGGCTTCAGATTTCCCTAAACCATGTTTCTTTAGTGAGTTTATGGAAAATAGCAGGGAATTTTCTTTCTGAAAGACAAATCTTGATCTGGTGTTCTAGTGGTTAGAGAGTCGTCTCACCTGACTTTAGATGTCTGGGTGGTAGAGATCTGCATCTATGGTATTTGTCTGCCCTCTCCCTTGTGGAGAAACATAGGTGATCACAATTCATCTGTCCAGGTTTAGTCATTTGCTGGTGTCTTAGAAGAACTACACTGTAAATGTGTCTTTTAATCTGCATTAATTCTGAAGGGAGTCTGAGCAACTAAATATCTGTATCTAGGCTACTGGAATTTAAAGTTAGATGGGATGTATCTCCCCTCTGGCCCTTCTCCCGGTAGAAAGACAAGGCATCAAGCATACACTGTTTGTTCTTAGTAGATACGCACTGGCTGTTTCTCGTCTCCTGAGTACTTCCAGTGTTGATTATTTGCTACAGTATTTAATGGAACTTGAAGTCAAATAATTTGGTCTGTAATTTCCCAGTTCAATATTCTTTCTTTATCGAACACAGGAACCACACCTGACCGCTTCCAGGAGCATATTCATCAGAAATGTACCAAACCAGCTTCAAAAAACCTGTTATTCTAAAAAAAGTATTTTTCCACGCATCCCTTACCTTATTTTGTCCCACTTAAGAGCTAGATACCTTTACTACCTGATTTGATTTGATAACAGTTGATGACGACTGTCTAAACAATGGCATATTTTGGCATGGTGCATGACCTGTAGTAACTGAAGTAGTAAACTTCCTGTTCATGCCTTTATAGGATGGCTTCTTGCTGTGATTCATTTCCATTCCTGGTTGACATCCTAATCCTTCAGAAATAAGTCAAACACAGCTTGGCCTATTGAAATGCCTGGTGTATCTCTGCATTCAAAGTAAAGCTGCAGTGTCACAGGCAAAGACATAAGTACATGTAGCTTTTTCTGTAAATTCTTTTTAATGCTATAATAAAGGCCATAAATGTGATTAGAGGAATCCTTTTGCCAATTGCCCAAAGCATCAAACATCCTTGACTTCTGTATTAAAATTTTCAACTGACGGTCTGGGAAATTACTGTCATCTATTTCTCTATAGAACAGTCATTCTATGCATACACTGTGTACTTCAGTTTTGAGTCCAGAGTAAAGTTGTAGCTCATTCTCTCTTCTGAGACTGACAGTAATGGTATACCTACTAGTCCACAAGGAACTGCACCGAAATCTCTGTTCAGTTCACTGCAGAGGATTGCTAAAAAGTGAGATCTGATGACCTGCAAGAGATGTAAAAGCCTTCATAGTGTTGCCAGCTTCCCTAAGAGATTTCCATCATTGATATTATTCTTGTCAGAGTAGATAAGCCATGGTTGAACTTCTTATGGCTGCCACTACCTATATTTTTGATAGAAAACATAAAATGAGCTGGAAATATCTTTGCTGTGCATGATGTCAGTTCTACATCACTGCAAGATCATGGAGCACACTGCAGAGGTAGCTGTTGCTAACTGGCGATGGTGCTTCCCATCGTCTGGTGCACTGCTCTGACACCAGTAACGGCATGTTACACATGACATGTCACTGTGTTCTTATGGTTGTCCTGCCTCCTGTTGTAGACAGAGTGTGGGGACTTCTGCACCATCTCCCTCTGTGTTGGCTGAGCATTGTTTGGGCATAGACTTATGATGCAGTACAGCTCAGAGCACCCTGATGTACACACCGCTGGGAACAAGGGGAAGACCTCCTCAATGTTGGACAAATATTCAGCAATTCTGCATCTGGATGAACTACTTAAGACTGGCTTATTGGTGTGGTACATTATTCTGAACTGGAATATTTTTAATCTATCATTCCAAAATGTAACATTTCTGTCATAGGGACTGTGGTAAGACTGCTGTGAAAATTAGATACTGTACTTTAAACTAAAACAGACACTTAAATATAAATACGGGCAGTAGCTTTTGAAAATAATTTTCCCCCGTCTGCCTTTTTTTTTACAGGACCAGGTGTCAGATACAGTGAATTTGCTGTCTCACATCCCAAACCACCTCCGCTTGTTGGACAGCACACAGTGGAGATACTGAAGGGCATGCTGGGTTATGAGGATGATGCCATAGAAGATCTGCTCCGCACTGGTGCTGTGGCTCAGCATGAGGTCAGATAAGGAACACTAGCTACATTCCTTCACACTGAGTTCACATTACGTTGTCCTCTCTTTGCTCCCTTCAGCTCCCCTAATGGGACTCAAAGAGAGGACATAATTTAATTCCTAATTTTCTTCCATGTGTGTTTGTATGATTTTAACACTGATGTATCAAATAAACAATCACATACTGCCTGAGTGAAAGATTTTCTTGAGGGAGGTGGGAGTAAATGTGACTATACAGTCCTGTGTGGCTACTCATTTTCCGTACTTCGTATGGGAAATGGAGTTCTTATCATAATTACAGTAATTACCTAAACATTTATCCCCAGGAGGACATAATGGTAGTGAAAAGAAGCAGAACCTTAAAAATCTGTATACTAGGCTCTCTACTTGCAGAAAGCTGTCTTGTACGATTTATTTTAGTAGAAAATCAATTACGTACAAATTGGTGGTTGATCTGATTCATTTTAAACAGAATCACCAGTCATTAACTCTTTGTTTGTATCTATTTTAAATCATGGGTTGAGTAACCATTGTAAAGCTAATTTCTGTTCCCTGGCATTCCCAAATACCAATATACCTTTATATTACAATGCTTGGTCATGACAATCCCAGTGTGCTAGCAGAAATAAGCTGAAATTGGCAGAATTCTTCAGTTATGAAACAAGCCCATTCCAAGACCAGTTGACAGACAAACTATGATTGAATAGTCTTTTGTCATTTTATTCAGAAAGGCCCACAGTACTTTCAACTAAACATTGATCCACATGAACCCATATGCTGAATGTCAAATGCCAGAATGCTTTTTGATCTAGTTCTGTGGGTAGGCACTGACCCCTGTCTCTGACTCCAATTGCCATCCAAAGCACTGCCACAATGGAGATCAGGCAGCTTAAAATCTGTGCAAAGCTTTTGACTCAGCCCCACCCGCATGATCAAAACACAGTGAGAGCTGACAAACCTTCCTCAAATTTATTATTACCTGCAGTAGAGTTGCTCTTAAGAGTAAGGTGCTGTGCACTGCAATAAGGTGGAAGAATTTGATCCATGGAAAATAATAAGGGAAAGATTAAAGCAGAGCCCTTTCTTCTATACAACCCAGTTTGGCAGTCCTTCACTCTATTGCAGCATATAATTTACAGCTAAAGTAAACCCCGTGTATGGGAAGGGTCTAATCTCTGTTGTGCACACTCTTGGAGTGAGGCAAAACCCTTCTCTTCCTAGACCTAAGTAAAGTTAACTCAAGTTGACACTCAACACATAACCTCCGTATTTCTCCCAAAGTATGGGAAACAGACCTGGCATTATAACTAGCTTGTCACTGTGTTTTCATACTAACAACGTCCTCTGTCTTACATTTGAACTTCACAACTCTGCATTACCTTCCGGGGTAAGAAAAGAAGTTATTACATAATCAAATTGCGGTGGAACCCCACTGTGGTTGCTCATTTTTGAAGCCTGATGCATTTTGGTTAATTTGTTTGCTTGTTTTCTCTGTGTTTTTGTATTCTATTTTTTAGATCTTCTCCTTTTTTTTTTTTTTTTTTTTTTTTTTTCTCCCCACCTCTCTTGTACTGCATTCCTGGCACCAAACTCCATACTCTGTCCATGTGCTAAAGACATCATGAGATCCTAGAAGAGTGACTTCTTAAATAAATATAGAAATAAATCTGAGTTGAGAATAGGGACACCATGGGGGAAGAATTGAAACTGGATTGGAAGAGGTTTTGATATAGTCCACCTTCCTTTTAATCTAAGGGGAACATCCCTTTTTTAATGAGAAAAGCAGCAATTGGAATTCAGCTTCATATAAAATGCATAATCTGGTATTGAACTGAACTCTGTTTACTAATGAAAACTATTTAGCACTGCCAGATGACATTCACAAATAAATTTGCTGGTTTTACTGCACTAAGTTCTCTTTTTTTATGCCATTTCTAAACATCACATACAAAAGATATAGGAAAACATATTGCTCAGATTTGTTTAAGAATTTCTAAAATATTGTATTTTTCTGTGCTTTTCTACATAATACTTAATCACCACATCCTTAGCTACAATAAATTGGCAGAGCTTTTTTGACCTTAATGTAACAATGCTGGTTTAAATCGGCTAAATATCAGGCTATTAACTCCATAACATACTTTGTGCAGAATTCACATGCAAGCAGTGTTTCCCTTTTTTTTTTGGTTCATTTTTGGGGATTTTTTTGAAGTGTTTTCCTCTTTGCTATATTGACAGTCAAATGCCTTAAGGGGCGATCAGAGACATTATTTTGTCTTGCCTCTCGTGCTTACTGTGGTAAGAGAAATCGAGATACCATTTTTGCCTTCTCGTTCTTTAAGTCACACACTCACACTTGGACTGTTCCTAACTCTTGTTCAAGTCAGAAATAAATGGAAGTAGTTTTTTAATGTCTTTAATTTAAGGTGGATGTCTGGAAGCCTAAAAAGGCCTGTAGCTTCCAAGGTCTGATCATGAAATTTCGCCCTTTTACAAGGTTTGGTCCTTTGATTTTGGATGATTCAGAGGACAGTTAAATAATTGCCTTGCTAATATCTAAGGTGTTATAGTGCCCTTTTCCTCTAAAAATGAACAAATAAATGTGGGAAAATGACTATTTACAAAATTGACTGCACTCTCCCCAGGAATCTTCAGAAATACGTGTCTCTAGAGTTCAATTGCATTTTGACAATCTTGTAATTTTCAAAATTGTTTTCTTTTGTACTGCAAAACTGGAAATCAACCATCACATGGGATTCTGGACCTCATATACTGAGATCCCTCCAATTACAAGGCAAGTGGTTATGAATGACTATACACTGATGCCTCTGGCAATTAATTTTTTTTTTTTCTCTGCTGAAATTGGAAAGGAATATGCTGGTGCTGCTGTGATGTGAGTTTGTGTGCTGTTGGCGTTAATTGGACTTGATTTAAAAACCACTATATTGAAAAAAATCCAAAGACATACAGGACACACCTACTGTCTGGTTCAAAATCGAATCATAGCTGTTTGCCAGGATGCTAAAACTGCCACTGGAAAGGGAGATTTTAATTTTGGCATCTGGTCTGACTCTATGGTCGATGGCCTCTTGGGCTCCATTGTCTGCATTGGGAGATCCCATTGTTCTTGTATTATCTTAACCATGAAATTTGTTTCCTCAGCCCCCTCATGTAACTCATATAAGTCTTCCTTTCTTTTCCATGCAAGCTAGTAAAGCTCTTCACCAGGTATAAATCACACAGAAAACTGATAGATTCAGGCTGGTTTTACCTAGCCTGAGGATCTTGCTGAGGTATATTGTAATGCATCAGAAGAAAATTCCGATCAAACGACAGGCACATGGATAGTAATGGATTTTTCTGGCTCCTATGCAGATTTCATTCCTGGTATCTCTTCCCCAGGATCTTTCCACACACTTGGAAATCCATGCACTGTTATCTGCAATAGGTGCCCTAGAATTGTCATTTGAAAGTAGGACTTTTTTGATTACTGGCCAGCAGGAACAAATTGCCCGTTGGCAGAAGCGCACCAGCCTATGTGCAAAGACCAGTGAGGTCATATTCATGTGAAGATTCATCTGTTGAAAGGCATCACTTGTGCTGGAAGGCAAATGCTCCTTTTCTTCTCAGGTTTATGAAATCAAAATCAACAGAAAAAAGTTATCTTGTCATCTTTTTTTTTTTTTAATATAAAAACAAATAGAGAAAGGGAAAATTATCCCCATTCTTGACTTAGATACAAAATATAAAGATTGTATTTTTTATAAATTTCATTGAAATAGAAGCTTTTTTGTATCAGAGTTTTGGCCTTGCTTCTGCACAGACTAAAGCTGAACCAGAAGATGTCTACTGACAGTGTGCTAAGGCTAAGGTCGCAGTCAGAATAGCTCTTCCAGTGAGCAGGCGAGCATGCTCAAAAATCGGGGAGAGCATTTTCATTAAATTGTCATACAGTTCTGCCAGGCACAGGGCACTGTAAATTCTCAGCCTGGTGAACCTGGAGATAAAACGCAGCTAGGCACCTCTGTGACTAAAATGTTTGTGATTTCTTTTAATATCTAAATGACAAGACAGAGTTAATCCTTTGACCTTCCTAGCATTATAGCACTGTATTAAAATGTATTTATTTCCCAAAAATATATTGAAATCTATTTAATCACCAGAAGACAGAGGAAAGGTAAAGTACTTTCAGAGTTCAGGAATGCTGCCGCAGCTTCTCACATTTCATGTCAATGACATTAAACAGTGCCAGATACAGTACTTTTCTTAACTGCTTGTACATTGAGTTTAATGTGGCCTGGTGAAATGCTAAACGCTATTAGCTGGTGAAAAAAGCACATAACCAACTTCAGAGCAGTTGCTGCATGATCAAGTAACCTCCGTACACAGAGGGCTGCATGATACTGGCCAATGTGATAAAAATACACTGATAAAACATTGATACAGTCATCTTTTTGAAGGTGACAACGAGTCAATTCCATTACCGTATGTTTCTCTTGTGGCTGGGATTTGGATCAGATGTGTGAGAAAAATGCCTGGGCTCTCATATGCCAAGGACCCATGAAGCTTTTGCAACATGATCTCGTTTTTTTGGCACAGCATTGAAGGGGGGCCAAGCGAGGGGTCAGGTGGGGACAAGTTGTTAATTTTTAGGGTTTTTTTTCTCTATTCTCCACAGCTACAGGTAAAAGTGAATTAGGAAGCACGAATTAGCCCTCACTTAACAAGAAATTCTTAAAAATCTTAGGGTAAAGAGTAGACTAAACTGTCTGCCTTAAAAGGCCTCTGTGACGGTCTAATTGACAGTGAGTGGTGTTGCACTGGTACTGGGTAATTAGTTTCCCCAAAGGTACTGGGGAAAGCAGGCTGAGGAGGTGCCCAAGCCACTGCAGATGCTTCTGTGCTTCTAGTAGTTACCCCAAAATGTCCAAAAGAGCTTCAAAAGCCCAAGAAGGAATTTAAAGATGTGTGACGTGGTAGAGGAATGCATATGTAGCTCTCATTTCTTACAGATCCATTTTCGGACAAGCTAAAGTTTCACATAAAAGAGTTGCTTATGAAAATGCAGAGTAGTGTGTACATTTCCCACCGACACTCACTTCTTCTAGAGGATTGAGCTTCTGGCTAAAGCAAATGCTGTGTGAGAAAACTGACAGTTCTCATAACTTTTTTTGTCTTTTCATGGAAACTCTTTCTCTTTCCCAAAGCTGGAAGTGAAGACTTTTAGCTAAAAGATGGAAATACTGATTCAGCAGTGCCACCGCGGAGCTTCCTGCAAATCACAGTTCAAGTATCTCATGCCCCTTTCATCTTCAGGCCAGGTGGCCATAGGATTCCAGTGATAGATCACAAGTTTATCATGAGAGTATACTGTACTGCTTAATGGGAAATGCAACGTAGCCAGAAGAAAACGGGATCATGAAGCAGTCACTCTACAAAACTAGACATGAGTCACTGGGACACCATTTTTCTGAATTCAGGTTTTCAAGAACAAAGCCCATTGTCCAACTGCCTGTATTCCTAGGCAGTTCTGCCTACCTGGTGTAACACATCAACTCTACTAAACTCTGTGCTTTAAGAGATGTAATTGATGGGGAACAGATTGAGATAGAGAAATCACCTTAAGAGTTTCCAGGATCAAAGAGAAAACACCGCTTGAGACTTTGTTACATGTGTGTTGGTAGCAAACTCCAGATTTTGTGGTATGGTAAGTAAAGCTGATGCATTACCTGCAGCCCAAATCTCCCCAAACCTCTGCAGAACAGTTCTGGCTGTAACAGCAGCTGACCTGGCAAGAGCTTACATGACCAAACAGAATAGCAGCAGGTCCTGGTTGCAAACCAGTATTAACTACCTCACACCTGTTGAGGTAAGGGGACCTGCTGCTCTCAACCAGTGATGTTAACTTGTTAAGAAATGTTAATTTGTTAATACTTTTGAAGATTCTCTCCTACTTGCTGACTTACTTTGTGTGGTTTTATGAACTTCTTCAAATTCTCTCCTGATGCATTGGTCCTCCTATCTGCTTTGCATTTACAAGTGCATTTGTGGAGTTTTAGAGCATGTGTTTCCAGAGCATTGTACCTCTGACCAAGCATTTATTTCTCTACAACTATGAAAACTACTAGAAAACATTAACAGATTTATTGTGTTCCATAGACATAGACATGGACTAGAGGTTGCAAGCTGACCTGATAGCAGAGGACATCTCTGTTTAGACAGATGGAATCCATTGTCTGTCTTGCAGAGCCATTGTGTTGATTTTAAATGCATGTGTTGCAGCATAGCAGTGAAGTTAAATTGTTTTGCAAAGTGAGGACATTCTATTTTTCCCGTAAAACCAATATGAACAACCGCAGTTTCCCAACCTCCCATTACTGAAGCAGAGAGATGCCTCCCCAAAGGTCTTGTGAAAGACCTCCACATATCATTTGGGTATAAACAGATAGTATCTTTGTACCTAGTGGTTGCTTACATATTACAAACTTTAAGAGTTTGGCTTTTCTGGCAGTGACTGCAAAAAATTCAGGAAGTTAATCTCATTTTCTGACTGAGAGAGTTACTTTAAGGTTAGAGAGATTAGCTACAATCTGTATTCCCAGGAATAACTTCTGGCAGCACTAAAAGCAGCTGGAAAAAAGATGGGTTTAAATCTAGGGTGGAAAAAAAGAAGAAATACAAGGCAAAAGAGAGAAAGAGAACAAAAAGAAGTGAAAACAAAACAACAACAACAACAAAAAGAACAGGAAGAGAAGAAAAAATAAGGAAAAAGGAAAAGATTAAAATAAGTGAAAAGAAGCAAAACCAGACAAAGGAAAAGAGAGGAGAGGAGAGG
>VXBJ01005353.1:390504-495284 GCA_013400055.1 Nycticryphes semicollaris | reverse complement strand
GGAGGGGAGGGGAGGGGAGGTGATGGGCCTTGGAATAATGAGAAAAATCTGTAATATATGTTTCTATGGTTGATCCTTCTGGTCGCTCTAATAGTGATACATAGCATTAAAGCTGTGGTGAATGATCACAGCTACAAAAAGGCAGAGAGTGCTGGCAGTGACCGGAGGTAGCCCAGTGGTGGGATTTCAGTGGGGCTGCAGGATGGCGTTTGGCACTGCGGAGTTTAGTTACTGCTGTGTGCCTGGGGCTTCCCAAGCAGAGGTGTGAAATTACACAGGGGAGAACAAGCACATGGACAGAGCATCAAGCAGAGCTCTGCCACCAGAGCAAGGAGGAACACAGGGAAATCTCTGCAAATAGAAGATCTCCAAGTCTTGGAAAATATACTCAAATTAGCTAGGCAATCATTCAGGATCAGTTCCCTGATCTGGAGGTATGTGCTGATCACTTGGTTAGAAAATTCCGTAGAAGGGTGGGCAAGAGCCTGCCTTTTCAAAAGCAGAATGTTATCCTGTGTTCTTTTCCATGTTCCTCACCCTACAAAATTTCAAATGAAGGGCCTGATCCCATGCCAAGTGGAGCACATGGAACTACTTCTTTTGCCGTTGATACATTCTGGCTCAGCATTTAATTGATTTTATATATAGTTTTTGGTTTTGGTTTTGAACTTTTCACTCCACTTCCCCAGGTAGAAAGATGGGACCCACACTTATCTCATTCATTTCAGATGGTTTGTTTCTGCTTTCAAGGTGTGTGCGTGGAGCCCTCTGAACTTCCTGGACACAAATGAATGTGAAATCTGGCCTACGCTTAAAAGTAGGTCTAAATCTGTACTGCCAAAATGTTTAGAAAGTGATTTTCAGCTTGATTATATTTGTAATGCCTATATGCATTCCAGGAAATACTGAAATATTTGAACTCCAAAAGAGGGATAACAATGAAAGTGGATTGAAATCTTGCACATTCAAATACAGAGGAAACTTAAAACTGCTCAAAACTTGCTAAGCCTGTCATTTGAGCCTTGCTGATTAGTTATTGAAATTATCCACCAAGGAAAAAAAAAAAAAAGAGGATTCCATTCAATTGCAGCTAATACCCAATTTTGCGATCTGCTCTCAAACTGAAAAATGAAGATGAATTAAATGACCTATACAGTTATATCAAACCATACTGTTTAAATTAAACTAATTCAGTTTCCACACAAATCAGCATAGAACTGCCTCAGCTTACAAGGGAGGAAAAAACAGAGCTCAGGCTGTTGTTCACACAATGGTGTCAGTAACTCAGCTTTCAACCTGCCATGCTGAAATATTTTTTTTTTTCCACTTAAAGTTCAGAAGAAGCTGAAAGTATTTGAAAGATTATTTGGGCTCAAAAGATACTAATTTTAGGTGTTGCCATTTGAAAAACATCCTTGCTTTTACATCTACAGACTATGCTGACAATGCAAAGGGTACTTGCTCCTGAGGAGCATCTGCGTATAGGTGTCTTGGCTCCTTTAAGAACAGCCCCAAACCAGAGCATTAAGGCAGAAATGAGGTGGTATCTGGGTTGTTCCTGGGATCTTGGGATGTAGTGGTGTCCTCCCTCCTACAAAGAAGACTGTTGTGTGCACTGCTGGGGGCATGGACACCTGTGCCCATCAGCATGGGGGTTTAGGAGCCAGCTCATGGAGCTGGTGAAGAAAGAGGTAGGTCTTCAGGGAAGGCTTGGTATGGGTGTGGGATTGGGGTACACTTTGGGGGGACCAGATGAAGGAGGGAGGCCCTGTGAGGTAATTTAGAAAATAAAGGTGTTTTGGTCCTTATTTCTTGGAAAGGAAAGGCCACGTGAAATTCAGTCCAATGTATCTGAGAGGTCTTCTAAAGCTATGCAGAGATGAAGAGGGTCTGCCAGGCTGTGGGGCTGGGCAGCTCCTGCTACCTGTCAGCCACATGCTTTGGGATACTCTATCAATGCCAAACAGCAGTGTTAACTGATCTTTGATTTATTTTACTTCTGAGCTTGACAGAAAGCCTGACATTGGGAAAGAAAGCCAGCAAAACTGCCAGAGCACTGTGAGCACTGCAGGTCTGTAAGTGCCAAAAGACCAAGGTGCAATGATGTCTCTTATCTGAAACTAATGCTCAGAATTGAATTTGCACCTGCAAATGCAACAGGTGCTTGGCTCCTGGGCAAGGGTTCCTGAGCTCTCTCCTGACCTCTGCCATTGAGAGTGTTTTTTGGTTGATCTTCCCCCTCTTGGTTTCTGGTTTGTCCATTTGCTTTGCAATCTCTTCGGGCAAGGGTGGCCTGGGTCTGGGTGTTTGACCAGCATAATGAGGTACTGATTTTCCTTTGTATACCACAGTGAGATGAATAACTAGTGTTTTGTTCATCAGCTGTAAATTCTGAGAAAACTGGCTACCTTTCTTGTTGTGCTTTTCGACTTGGTTACCAAGAAAGTATCTGATTTCTTGTATCATTATGAGTTTGAGCTACATTCAAAAGACTTGACTAAAATTGCTTTACACTTACCTCTTAGTTTTCAGACTTTTTTTCCCCCTTCTGAATGTTTTCTGTTGTTGTCAAAAGAAGAAATGTGATAATTTGGAAGGTTCACAGGAAGCATGTTTTGTGATTATTGTTCTTGTGATTTGTCCAATGTAAACTGATTTAGAAAAGCTGTGTTCCAACCACTTTAATTCACTTTTGCCGAATACTGGATTTGCAGTTGGCTGAAGACAAGGGCTTTTCTTTTAATGGGTACTCTGAGAGGAATGTGGTTTAACCGTTGAGTTTCTGTCCTGGCTCTTAGCTCTGCCTTATGGTTCCCCGGGGGAAATCCTGTGTGGTTAAGTTCAGGTTAATCTTCCTTTGCCACCTTTTTATTGCTGGTAAGGGGAAAATATGCTCCTCTCAGTGCTCTGAGCGCAGTGGCCCGTGGCGCTGTACTATGGGGGCAGTTTGAGAGTGCCCTATCTAAGGCCGATTCCCCATCCCTAATATGGGCTAAGAAATGTGTGTGTCTGCTGCAGCCGGGGGAGCAACTCGCCTGAGAGGGCAATTCCCGCAGTGTTGTGAAGCCTGCTCAGCACCTGACTGTAGCCTGGAAGGGCTGCTGGTACCTGGGAGCACGATCTCCATCAGAGAGCTAAAACCACCAAGCTTGGCTTTCCGTGGGTGGAGTGACACCGGTTTACACCAGCTGGGAAGCCGGCCCTGGGTTTTGCCTCTCTGCTCACTTTGTAGACCTTTTGCTGGGTGCTTACAAAGTTGCTGATGCTTGCAGAGACAAGGCTAAGTTCCCACAGCTGACTTTCTCTCGCTGATCCGGGAGAATTGCTGAACAATCTCTGGGGCGTATGCCAACTTGATAGGAAAGAATTACCCTGAATCTCTCCCTTTTTTGTTTGCTCTGTTGCTGTGGCCCCCTGGCAGCAATCATTCCAGGAATTAACTTTTCTGAAATAACAGGACACTTGTTTTCTCTAATCCGCCGACTTGTTTAACTCTTGCCAAATCAGAGCAGAGGTGGTGGGGAGCTTAACCAAGTCTAGCTCTTCAAGCAGAGCAGTGACTGGATTTGCGGTTTCTGTCTCCTCTGCAGCAAACTGTGAGGAGAGGGATCATACTCACTTGGCTCTTCCACCACATGGGGGCAAACAGACCCACAGAGGGGCCGTGCAAGGAGCTGATGGGAATGTGCCTCAGAGCACTTCCACATAGACAGCGGGTGACTAGAAGGCTGTGGCTAATAGCTGGGTACCCATCATGGCAGCACTGACTTTTAGGCAATAACATCCTGTCTTCCAGTACAGCTTCTCAGGTGTCTTCAGAGGATGCAGGCTTAACCTCACAATGAAAAACAGCCAGAGGCGTGTTGTTTAAGATTGTGCTTAGTCCCAAATGCAGCGGAGCCATGAACTGTGGTCTCTCACACCCTCCTTCTGGCTGTGCTGCCATGAGAAAAGCATCTATCCTTGTCAGCAGGACACTGCTGTTGTGTCACAGTTACAGCGAGTTAAATAAGTTATATAGTTACAAGTAACAACTATAGTGAGGGTATCTCCTCTCCCTTGTTAAAGAGAGGAGATACTATTTCTGCTAGGGAAGAGATCTCTGGAAGAGGTCTGGAAGAAGTGCAGCCGTATCATCTAATCGAATGAAATCATGACACCACGCTCTTCCGAGTTTGATGTAGATGACAGAAGTTTTGCCTAAAAAAGCAATGAATTTTGGCAAAAGTTACAGAGGCAGGGAAAAAAATATCTGTATGCTAAAATAGGGGATTAGTGTTTCCTAATCTTTCTTTGGAAAAAGCAGAAGAGATGATTGTTTTGGGGTACTTTTGTTGGGTTTGTTTCTTTTGGTTTTTTAAGACTTCTAAATGCATGCTGTGCAGTTCCCTTTTCAAGAAGAAAATCAGCTAGTGCTTGAAGAAACTAAATCTCTATTTGTGGATTCTGGTGATGCAAAGAAATTCCTTAAAACAAAATTAATTTTTTGTGGAAAAAACAAGAGTTGTTTTAAAGTCCATTTGTAAACATGATACTTTTCTCCTTTTTCTTGTTTTTCTTTAGAAAATGGCTATTGATTTTGATGATGTGACAATTATTTTTTTGTCTTCTCATATAATGTTATTAAAACATTTTCGTGCACGTAATTAATCTAGTTCTTCAAGACTGACAGTGGATTCCTACTGACTTGAAAATTCTGGAGCACAGGTTGACATTTAAGCTCTCTTCATTGATTGTATAATAATATATGAATAATTAACCCTCTATCTTTTACTCACACGTGTTGATTCCATACGTCCATTAGTTTTAATTCATTCTTTTTCATGGTATGTGATATATCAGATATTCCTTTTATGTAGTACTGGCTTTAGTATTTCCACTGTATAAAGCACTGGGCAAAGTTCTGCTACTGTTGCACAGGTAACTGTGACTCACAGCTCTGTTTGGGACTCAAATATATTTTATACTAAACTATATTTAACTCATACATCTGTTTGTTTCACTGAAGTATTCAGAGTATCTGCCTGACTTGTGATTTCTTCTTCTGCCATTACTGTCCTTGGTGGCATATTGTTGAGAGCAAAGGTCGCTGTTGTGGAACAAACGACCTACATGTATGATGCTCTGGGCTACAGGATATAAGAGGAAGCTATGGGGTGTACCTAGGCAGTAGAGACCTGACCTAACAAAGCCAGAGAGATCAAGACAGCTCTTAGTTCACATGCAGAGATGTGGTACTTTTATGAATAAAATGCCATTAGGTGAAAACTTAGAGGGCCTAAAGTTGCTGGAGTGCTTGATGAGTAAGTTAGGTTCTTGCTGTGAACATATAAAAACCTCATGAATGACTGAATTAATACATGAATGCTATTTATTTTCTGTTTTAATGAAGTAGCAATGTTGGTGCTTGACATTTAGATCCCAGTTTGTAACAGCATCTGCTGTTAGCTTTGAGAACCTCAGAAGTTGTGAGTGCCCATCTTGTAACTTGAGGCCTGATTTTTATTTTTATCTCTAAACTAAAATATATATTAAAATACATATGTTCACACACACATATGTTTGTTTTTTTTTTTTTTTTTTAATGTATGTGTATGTTTCTTAGGTATTTATTTCCATATCTCTAAATATCAGACTTACCCTAACTGGCCATCCAGAATTATTGGTTGCTCTTAGGAAAATGTGAAGCTGAGTCCATGACCCTGTCACTCGCTGTCCATGTGCACTGGAAGCACTCCTGTAAGCAGGCCCCACGGTTGCTTGTTCTGTCTCCATTTATGCCAGGTATGTAAGCATAAGCCTCACGTTAAACATGTTTAAGAGATCTCGTTGATTACAATGGGAGTACTCCTAGAGCTTATAGCTGTGCAAATGTTTACATACCTGGCTCTTTCTGGTCCTATATAAAGATCTGTCTCCTCTCTGCGAAGCCTTTTCTGTCTGCTGCTTTGAAATTTCCCATTCTTCACGCTTTCCCCTTGTCGGTGGGAAGCCACCTGGGTCCTTACTAGGAGAAGTCCTAGCATTAGAGGTTTGAAGACAGCAGCTCGCTGGGGATTTAAGCGCTGGCTTAGCCAAGAAGCCATACCTCAGCACATGAGTGCATGCTGGTGGTGAGGCTCACCTTACTGGAGTGATTTTCACCAGGGTGAAGCCTGCCAGGGGTTTCCAAACTTGTTCTTTGGGTTTGCCCTTTGCCTCGCATCGCCCGACTGTTTCAGAGAACAGCCTTGCATTGTTACTTAAAGACAATAGCTACTACCCTACATACTTTAAAAGAAGCAGGAGACTTTGACTACCTGTATTATTGCAGTTCAGAGAAGGTTGGATACTGGGGCTGTGTTTGTCTAAACAGTCCTACTCCCCCTTTACGTGCATGAGTGTGAATCCATATATATATATATATATATTTATATATAAAGTGTATGTTTGCAAAGATATAATTTTTTCAAACAGATTTTCCTTCCAGAAGCTGATATAACAGGAAGACCATGGGAAGGAATAACTTGTTAGTTGTTCCAGGCAGTGAATGCATTTACATTAGTGAAAAATAAGCCTGGTCTTCTATCAGTCATGGCTTCACTCTCTCTGTTTGCTTGATGATTACATTGTTGGTCTGTAGAAGGAAAAATAACCTACAAAAAGAGTCTTTTCCGGACTCAAAAGCTTTATGCTCTGCTTTGTTGGTGTTTTGTGCTAGCATTTTTGTCAGTCATGCTCTTATGCTCTTAAACTGAGTGTGGTAATGATCCTTTAATACATTTTAAAGTGAATTTTGCTAGCTCATTTTTTTTTTGTAAGAAGTACATATGTAATAGTTGTACAGATTAAAAAAAATTCTTGCTGTTTATGTGCTGTATACAGTCAATGTTTACTTTCTATCAAGAAAATTCCCTGTGCAGTAGATCTTTATGGGACCTAACTTTAATGACTGTGATACTGCCCATGTCTATGAGGAAGGATGTGATTCTGCTAAGCAGTTGAACATATGCTCCCTTTCACCAAATGGCTCTTTAGTACTTGTCAGAGCGCTGAAATGCCAGAGATTACACTCAGTTATTTTATGTCCCAGAATTAATGGTATGTGGAAGCGGCAGGCGTATCCATATTTCCAGAGTGACCTTTGAAATACAGTGTTGAGAATACATCTGTTTTGGAAATGCCGGTCATCATGGCCTGCAAGTGGTGGTGTGATGGAAAGATGGTCCTGAGGGAACTGCCAGATCAGAGCATACAACCACAGTGGATAATCAAGCCTCCCAAACTGCCGTGGTTACTGTTAAAATATTTACAGCCTTACCTTGTGCTTAATTAATGTTCATGTGGTGTTTGTGGTATTCTCCAAACCCACAAAGCACTGCTGACATTCAGTAGCATTGGGTTTGCCTAAAGGATTTATGTCACTGCAGCTATATCAGTTGTCCTGATGGACAGTTTCCCCCTTCTCTACACAGAAACTAATTTGTTCTGATAATTCAACTTTTTCTCTTCTCCTCTTACAATATATGGAAAATTATGTTGAAAGGCATATATGTAAATGTTCCTTTAGACCAGATCTTATGTTTGCAATGGGAAAGGGGCACCTTGGGTTTAGTGGCAGGAGATAAAGCTACCTTTGAAGTGTTACAAAAACATCTAGCAAACAAGGGGAGCTGACTTCAATGGGAGATTTGAATAATCTTAATGCTTGGAATGAGCCTGGGGCTGCATGCTAAAGGAGAATTGCAAGTCAGTGGGAACACTGCATCAGGGAACCTGCAGTGACAGCCTCAGTCTCTCTCTGTCTCAGTATGACATCAGACCTGTCTGTAGACAGCTACATCAGGAAGCGACAGGTCTGAGTTAAAACAAATTAAAACCAAAACAAGAAAAATATTGCAGCTGTGCTACAGGTATCCCATGTAACCTTAAGCAAGCTTCTTAGTCATTCTGTGACTTGGGTCTGTATTGCTAGAAGTAAGAAAAATAATATCTCTTGTATCTCTTCTGTTTATATGATGAGTGATTTGGGATGAAACACTCTCACTATACCACCGTGCAGCACATAACACAGGGGAGTCTTAAGCAACTAATATAAATAAGAGATGTTCTTCTTCCAGCTCGAGGGATAACAAAACCTTTAGAAATCTAGCTTGTTTAAATGAAGCTAAACAGATTGGATTTGGTATGATAACTATTGGTGTGGCAACTATCTGTCATTACTTCTGCTCAAGCACAGTCTTCTGTCTGTGTGGAAAAACATGAAAATAAAGGGTTATTCAGAGTATTGTACAAAGCCTTAGACAGCCACAGCCTTACCCGTTGCCAGTCTGTTTGGCCGTTGTGCCCTTTGCATCTGCTATGGGACAAAACACACTGGGGAACTGAGCCCACTTGGAGCAAATCAGACATCCCAGGAATCCCTGGCACCTCCCTTCCCTTCCTGCCTTTGGTGTGCTCTCTGTTAACATTTCTTTCTATTGGGAGAAGGAACAACAATATTGTTTTATGAACTGTTATCAGACATGTACACTTACTTTAAAGGCATGGTTGATTTTTACTGAGCTTGTATTTATCTTCTAAACACATTTAGTTTCTTTATCAGAATGCCTTTTAAAAACAAAAGTTGTCATCCATCATAACAAAATATGACTTAGAAACTTTCTTTACAAAACCTGATCATAGAATGATTTGAGTTGGAAGGGATCTTTACTGGTCATCTAGTCCAACTCCCTTGCAATGAGCATAGACATCTTCAACTCGACCCGATTGCTCAAAGCCCCGTTCAACCTGACCTTTGATGTTTCCAGGGATGGGGCATCTACAGTCTTTCTGAACAACCTGTTCCAGTGTTTCACCACCCTCATCATAAAATTTTTTTTTTCCTTATATCTAGTCTGAAGCTACCCTCTTCTAGTTTAAAATCATTAACCCTTGTCCTGTTGCAACAGGCACTACTAGAAAGTCTGTCCCCATCTTTCTTATCACTGACTGATGTCTAATATTTTATTTTTACTGACCCTAAAAGGATAGAAAAGCAAGTAACTGTTTCTCCCAGATGGAAAGTTACACTTTAAGCCATGAGGGTAGGCGTGTTGTGAGTTTTTATTCCATACGGTTTCAGTTTCAGGGATAAAGACTCTGCAAGAGATTCTCAGACTTTATTTATGTGTTTAAGAAGAAGGATGAATGAAGAAGAAGATATAAATATATAAATTTTAAAGTCTTGTGTCTCACAACTTTAATCCTTTGTCATGATTTTGTGGAAAGAGCTCATACCAAACTGTTGAGTTTCCCAATGTTCGTGAATATTTATTCAAAGGTTCTTTGGAAGGGAACTCAGCATTCAGATCTGAAGGTGCCTTTGAAATATCCACCCTCAAGCATTTCTAGAATGTTTCACTGTATATGACTGAAGTATTAGACTCTCACTGTATATGATATCACATTAGAGAGCATCTTCAAAGAAACTTCAACTGTTTGGCTGGGACAGCCAAAGAGACATTGATGTGACTCTACTATCATTTCCCCAAATTTACCAAAAGCCAAAAATACCCAAATTCAGAAATAACGCCCATACCAACCCTCCAAAAAGCTACAGGTAGCTTAAAATGAAAAGAAGAATATCTAAGTTTGTTATAGTGACTGTTTCTGGGAGAAGTTCTTATGGTGAAGATCATCAGTTTGGTTTGTTGTTTTGGATCATCAGATCTGGTTTAAGAGCATGAGTTCTGTTTTCGTCCAAATCTGGGACTTTCGCCTTTATATTTTATTGAAGAGTAAGAGTGGAGCCCACCACATCTTTTTTTCTTTAGTAACAGAATTAATATTCTCAGAACTAGTAAGGAAGTTGAGTTTTTTGATGTGAAAGGACCCAAACTGGATTTTTTTTTTTAAAGATAGCTATCCTCTTTTATCACTTCAAACCTATTGTGTCATTACATGTAGTTGTAAGGTTTGTATTGACTATATTTGAAATAATACACAATTGTTTGTAGTCACTAAGAACATATGGAATGTGCCAAACAGCAGTAAACAGTATGTTAGTATTCATATTGTACTTCCGACATGGAGAAAACAGCTGCTAACCTCAGCTTCCAACCTCTGTGCAGCAGCTCTGTGTCCTGTCAGTGAGTGTTGTTATGAGAGCCACCACCATCATCTTTTCACTGATAGTTTGTTGATGGTGTTCTCTTGGTCACTGCTCACGTAGATCCTGTGTTCATGTGTGACAGTGGGAGTCAAGAAATCTTCCAATGTTGTGGAAATGTGAAGTTCCTGATAAAGTAACGCTGCATAGAATCATAGAATGGTCCAGGTTGGAAGGAAGGGACTACCAAAGGTCATCTAGTCCCACCTCCCCACAGTCAGCAGGGAAACCCCCAACTAGACCAGGATACCCAGGGCCTCCTCAAGCCTCTCCTTGAATATCTCCAGGGAAGGGGCCTCAACCACCTCCCAGGGCAACCTGTTCCAGTGGTCCACCACCCTCATTGTAAAGAACTTATTCCTAATATCCAATCTAAATTTGCTCTTCTCCAGCTTGAAGCCATTGCCCCTCATCCTGTCGCTGCAGGCCTTTGTAAGGAGACTCTCACCAGCCTTCCTGTAGCCCCCTTCAGGTACTGGAAGGCTGCTATGAGGTCTCCCCGGACCCTCCTCTTTTCCAGGCTTTAACAACCCCAGCTCCCTCAGCTTGTCCTCGTAGCAAAGGTGCCCCAACCCCCTGATCATCTTTGTGGCTCTCCTCTGGAGCTGCTCCATCAGGTCCATGTCCTTTCTATCTCGAGAGCTCCAGACCTGCACACAGTACTCCAGGTGAGGTCTCACGAGAGCAGAGCAAAGTGGCAGAATCACCTCTCTGGATCTGGTAGCAATGCATCTTTGGATGCAGCCAGGATGTTATTGGCCTTCTGGGCTGCAAGTGCACCCTGCCTGCTCATGTCCAGCTTCTCATCCATCAGCACCCCCAAGTTACTTTCCTCAGGGCTGCTTGCTAATACCTCATCGCCTAGTCTGTATTGAGAGTGAGGATTGTTCCAGCCCAGGTGCAGAACCTTGCACTTACTGTTCTACCTGAATGGATGGGTAATTTTAAATTTAAATTTCAGGATGAACACTATCCTTCATATTTTGCTGGTGACTTGCTGATGTAACAGTAAACTCTGTGGATTTCTTGTGTAATGGTTTCATGTGTATTTTTCTTTAAGAATAAAAAATGAAAAAGTTATACGTTTACACAACTCAATGACACATGGGTAAAAAATTAAAGAAATGTTGTAATTGAAAGTTAGATTTACACTTTGAAAAAGTCCAAGCATGCTAAGATAAGAAAGATACAACCAAGGCCCAAATTATACTTTTACTTCTACCTTAACCTGGTATATTAATTTCTGTGCATTTATAATATGCATAAATATCTGTTCTGCAGGCCACTGAATGTGCAAATTGGGGAATGTAAGCAAGTGTGTGGAAAACCATGTTTGCAAGCCATTAAAATGTGAGAATGCGTTCTAAATATCAAGGAGGAGAAGATGTGTTATGCTTTGAGGAAATGACCTGTATATGTGAGTGAGGATGGTGGGATGATTGTATAGGAAGACGAGGAAGGTTTTTTTAACCTGTAAGCCCAGTCCTGCTCCAGCTGGTGGTACGGTATCACTTTTTAGGATAATGTGAGAATTGCACCTTTCATGAAAGGCAAGGTACTTCAGAAGGATTTATAGTTCCTTCTCTTAAATCTGCGCCTGGCAACAGACAAGGATAGTAGGGGCTGTGCCTGAGTCTGTGTGCATCTATAGAAAACTCTGAGCATGTTTTGCGGGACTGCTCCCAGGGTAGGTGCCAAGGCAAGGTATGTGAGTTGAAATAGAGAAAAGAAACAATGGAACACAGAGTTAGGAGGATGGCATCAAGTAATGCTGATAACTAATACCTTACAGTACCTCCCTATACAATACCTCCCTATACAGTACCTTCCTATACAGTACCTCTTATTTCTTGTTATGTTATCCTGCCTACTGGTAGCTCTCTGTCTCCTCAGAGCCAGGGGCTGTAAAATAGGTAGGTAGCAACTGTCCTGATGTCACCTTGTTATCTAATGCATACCATTGTGAACTCCTTAAAAAGCATCCTTGGTTGCCACTGTAAGGAAAAACAACAGTAAGAAGAAACATCTAGAAGATGCTGTTAATACATTTGTATTCTTCACACATGTTCTGTAAAGCTAAGTGGCTGAGAATGCTTGAAGAAATATACATTCAGGCTAAATGCTCATCACATGCTTAAGAGCTGTAGTGTGTGGGTAGCTACATGTACTTTGGCACTGGGAGATTTCCTGCTTGGACACTGGCTCCAGGACGGCTTCTGGGGAGGGCAAAAATAAAACAGAGAGCAAGACTAATCGCCGCAGCATCCTGAGGAGCAGCGGGGTGCAGGGAGGAGTGTGGGCCGTGCCCATCGGTAGCACACAGGTTTGTCCCGCTGCTGTATTTGTGTGCATGTCCCCTGCTGCTCCGCTGCTGTTGCGTGGCTGTCACAGCCAGTTAGAATGACACAAACAGCATGCTGCCTACTTACCGCTGTGTGATTTTTATATCTTTTGAGTGATTTTTGTTTTCGCACAGAGCAGCTGAGATCAGAAGAGAGCGCCTGTAGGGTTTGAAGAGAAGGGAGCTGGAAAGCTGGGCAGCACTAGCCAGAGCCTTCAAAATGTCAGTGTGACAGCAAAGGGTTGATTAGCCCCCAGCACAGAGGCTGTGCTCCCCCCATGCAAAGGGGCAGTGGTGGTAGGAAAAGAGAGTAAGACAGACTAGTTCCTGTCTACATCTGTGGATGTGGATGAATGACTTGGGACTAATATCTGGAGGCAACTTGACATTTCCCTGGTTTCAAAATAAAAGCAGATGCCTGAATACAGAGCTGCTTCCAGTTAGTGCTGGGGCATAGCTTGGGTGGGAGAAAAGACCAACCTTGGTGGAGCCGCTTGCTTTCTAGTCTCTTAATGGTCAGAGTTTGCCTTAAAAATAATGTTGCACACACACAAGTAAGAGTCCCTCTCTGACCTGTTAGTAAACTGCAGTTCTGAGGATTGGAAAGACTCTCTGAACTTTACACTTAACTAACACTTCTTTGTGGGGCTGAGTCTTCGGCTAAAACTTCAAGGTTAACTCTGCCCACCCTTTTCTAACTAGTGACATGATGATGATGGGATGATGGTGAAACTGCAGAGAAGCCAAGTATGTCAGGCAAGGGACTGGTACCTTGTACAAGACACTAGAATGCTTAATTTAGAATTGCATACTTTTAAAAGAAAACTATGTTAAAGTTGAATTAAAGCTAGAACACATGTAAACTCTATGGAAAGTCTGGTGGGGATATTAAAAGATTGGAAAGCACATCTTATGGGAAGGGACCACAAGCGATTGGCTTGTTTAGTTTAGCAAAAAAGAGTTGAGAGAGGATTTGACAGCACTCTATAAATACATCCAGGGCTAAATGCCAGAGAGGGGAAAAAGTTATTTAAATCCAAGAGCAATATTTGCATAAGAACAAGTGGGCATAAACTTGGCCCTGAATAGGCTTAAACTGGAAATCAGATGGTTTCTACCCCTCAGTATAGTGAGGTCCTGAAACTGCCTTCCAGTAGGACACACAGGGGCAAAGTGTACTTTTCGTGGCTGCTGAGAGGGATTATGCTATATGGTGCCTGTGCCAGCCAGAGACCTAGGCTTGGTGGCTGCACAGCTTTGTTCTGGTCCTGCATTCCCAACCATGTGCATTGGTACAGGGGTGACTGGCATGTCCTGCCACTGGTGATGGTATTCTGCCATGAGAAGTGCCACTGGTGATGATATTCTGCCATGAGAAGTGCCACCTTCTGCTGAAAATAAAGGCACTGGCATTAAATTATTATTATAAAATTATTATAAATATCATTATAAATATTATGTCTATATTAATAGTGTGAGGCAGTTTCCAGCACCCCTTGTGCCTGTGCACGTAACTCTGTGTTGATGCCAAAATGCCTACTGATATTTCTGGGGCTGGAAATGAGAGCAGTATCTAAAAAACAACAGTACAGACCAGGACCTTTTAATCACTTCAGATGATTTTTCTTCTGCTGTGAAAAATTATATGACCTTTAAATTTGATGCTCATGATTTAACATTTCTTTCCATACTGCAGCTAGAATAGCACTATGATACACATCTGACAGGTAAAGGAACTGGAACGTAGAGGATTCGGGCATTAGGAGGCACGATGATCCCAGGATACCAGTTAAAAACCTGAGTTTTTAACTGCACGGTCTGCCTATTGCACCATTCACCCTCCTGAGTGACAGAACCTATGAAACTTAACCATGTTTCTGTTTTTACCTGCTGTTCTATATTACTTATTCCTTTCTGAATCCTTGGCCTTCTGAGCTGACCCTTTTCAGGCTTGCTCCTTTATTTACCAACGATATTTTAGGAACGCCTCTCTTCCCTAAAATTTTAAAAAGTAGTCATGTGCAAACTTGATGGTGGACCTCTCTATGGCAGAAAGAGCTGAGGAGAAAAAGCTGAAGCAGGCACAGAAATAGCCTCCCAGGAAGCAGATTGACACCTAGTACTTTGGTAGCTTTGGTCCAAGTCAGCTGTAACTCACTGAAATTTGTACTCTGTGTGCACAAAGGTACTTTTTGTACTGAGAGTTAGACTGGCAAAATGCACGAAGACAACCTTAAAAAAAGATTACATTGGTACCCAGTCAGCAGTTTATAAATTATGGTAATTTTCTCTGGTTTTTGGTTGCTTTTCCTTGCACCTTATATATTCCTTTAGCCCAGGATAGGGAATGTGTCTTCCCTTCATGTTGTCCGTAGGTCCTCCTGTCCTACAGCAGCATTGATGGACTGCTGTAAGGAAAAGGTAGCATGTGCGATATTTCTGCTCCTACTCTGGAAAACACTGCCCTGACAGAGTAAAAAAACGTTTCTGGTGCTGACCTCCATCATTAACCTCACTTTTCATGCCTTCCCCCCACAGCGTGGTGTTAAGGGAAAGGGAAGCTGGAGCCAAATATCACATGCTTGACTGCTCCTTAGGAGACTGAGATGAAGGCTTTTTTATGTATAGAAGATTTTCCCAAAAATGAGTTTTGGAAGGCTTTAAGACTTCACATATTGGGCTGAATTCCAGACATGTTTTAATTAAAAGGAAGAGAATTAAGTAGGTTTCTTTCAACATGTTTTAAATGAAAAGTGTTACTTGGGAAGTGCAGAATTCCTCCAACAGTTTTGAAAAATAGTTTTGGATACTTTGTTCAAAACAAGACTCTTAAAAAAACCCCAAAAAACCAAAAACCCCAAAACCCAAACAAAACACTGACATGCACCTTTGAAACTTAAAAAACCCCACAACAATCCAAGCAAAACAAATTATGTTTGGGAGAAGGGATGTCAAATTAATTTGGGAGTTGGTGTCAACTTTTTTTATTCAGGTAAGAAAGTCTATTATTTGCCTAGCATTACTGCTTGGTGACTTCAGCTTCTCTTACTCCGAGGAAGCTATTTTCCTTCTTAAGACTTTTAATAATGTAAAAATAAATCCATCCATGCATTTACCTTACAGCTGTCACTGTGCTTTCTTGGCAGTATCACATTAAGTCATTTTAGCTGCACTATATTGAGGGGGGAGGGGAGGGGGTGGGGAAAGAGGTTGTTTGTTTATGATTTTAGGAGAAAATAAATTTTTTGGTTTACACGGTCTTTCTTTCCAGGAAAGAAAAAGCCACAGAACCTTTAAATTGTTTTTGATGTTTAAAGACTTGGAAAACTTTATCTTGTGAGGATGTAAACATATCCCTGGAGGGGTTCAAGGCCAGGCTGGATGGGACTTTGAGCAACCTAGTATGGTGGGAAGTGTCCAGGGCAGGCGCATTGGAACCCCATGATCTTTAAGGTCCCTTCCAACTCTAACCGTTCTATGATTCTATATCTAATACTGATTTCTGTAGTGGCTATGTGTGTTGCACAGCACCTAAATCCTTACAGAAATCTGCTTCCAAGTAGGTTTGGTTTTTTTTTTTTTCTGATATAAGAAAAGAAAATGAAATGAGATAAATTGCAGATTAGCAGATGGCAAATATGTAACAGCCTATGTGAAATAATTTTTTTTTGGTATTAGTCCAATTCCAGGTGGATGGCAGTCCTCATCCCAAAACCTACCATAACAAATCGCTAAGAAAGCTGAATACTGAATCATTTCCCACCTACATTGGGAAGTTGTTCCTGAAGTCAGGGATAAGGTAAATTTTGGAGTGGTAGTCTAGGGATGCCCACACCTCCATTACGAGTGGTAAGTAAACAGAAGCCTGCAGTCTCCAGGGCTGTCAATGTAGCGCCCCTCACAAACCTTAAAATTCACCTTAAATAAAAATAAAAAGCTACTACGTAGGCACAACAAAATTTACTGTAAACGGGTCTTAAGAACATAATTACATGATAGACCCAAATGGCTCCAAAAGAGTTGCTCCAGGCTATTGTGTAAGCAATACTCCTTCGAGAAATGTATAAATACATGTAATTCAGTACATAATACACATGTTAAAAAACTACCTAATTACATGTTTTCCCAGGAGAATGAAAAGGCTCCAAAAGAGCTACTCCAGCCTCTCCAGTACACAATGTGTGTTTTATAACCTTTCATGAATCTCTTCCATTCTTTTTCCTTTAGGAGGGAAAAAAAAATAAGTAAGGAAATTAAATACAAAACACCTACTGTACATTTAATTTAGAGGACAAAACACAACGTTGAAATAACATTAAGAGTGTGACGCAAACCAAGGAAAGCCAGGAAATTGGGTGTAAAGGCTGTTACTCCATCCTTAACTCACGTCACTTGTATAAAGTTCCAGGCCACTGTTCTGTAGTGGCAGATTTTAATTTTCATCACTTAAAGCAGGGTTGTGGCCTATCTAGACTTACAGGTACTTACATGGTCTAACACTGCTGGAATACCCAAGTGCTGCATTTATTTATACACAGGATTATACACATGTTTTTAGGAATGTATACATATTTTTTTTTAAACTGTCTTCTGCCTTTCCCAGTGCTCAAATCACTGTGGCTATTTCATGTGCCTGAGAATAGGTTCACATGCATCAAGGTGATAAAAGGAAAAGAAGAAGTGAGTTTTGCCTTCAGCTCTGACAGTCGTGAGATCTGTGGCTGCTCTGGAGGAGCAGTGGGTGAAATCCACTCTGAAGTGCCTATATCAAGCTCTGGAGGTGATCCCACTGCTCGGATTTACAAACCCCTTTTAATGGATGGAAGTTCTGATAACGCAGAGGGGTGGGGTGTCCTGGAGGGAGAGACACCACTTCTCAAGTGAGTGATGCTGAGCCCTGCGGGGACTCAGAGGGCTCAGCTGTGCAGGTGCTGAGCTGCACACTGCCTTGGTGAAGAGGCGGTGGAGAGAGGGAAGAGATGGTCCGATGTGTTCATAGCAACCTGTGTTGCTAAGCAGATTATTATAAATAGTGTTTTTCTTTGCCATTTTCCATTAGATCAAAATGTGATTTGTGCCCTCCCTTTTGCACCGTTCCCTGAAAACTAACAAAATAGTACCTACACGTATCAGTAGAAGGGCATACTACATGCAAGTGTATTTTCTTGCACTGTATATTAATTTCTATACAGAGCCCAATAGAATATGCTGCCATTTAATTCATCTGTGGTGGGGTTTGTGAATACTGTTTGTAAAAAATCATACTGTGGGATAGCTATGTATGTCCCAATTTGCCCCAGCAGAATAACAGGATTACAGAAGACAGATCAGTTTTCCATTCTTATTAAAATGGTCAGGTTATTTTATTTTTATTTTTTATTTTATTAGTTAGATGTATTCTCTTCACTGAGGTGAACCCAAAGCCTTTCAAAAAAGCTTTTTTTCTTTTTTTTTCTCTTTCCCTTTTTCATGAAGAGCAAGACAGTGATCTCCTGCTGTAGATGTACCAAAGATTTGGAACATTCACTTGGGATGCAGACCTAACGAGTTTTGATTAGCAAAGCAGAAAGGTTCCCACAGGAGAAACCCAGAGAGTCTTGCCTGAGAATAGGCAGGTGGCCAGAGTGAACCACCTGGTGTATGGAGCCTCTCTGGTCTGAAGGAGGCAAACATGGCTTAGGCCAGGTTACTGGTGGCCTCACGAGGTGCTGTTTGTGGGCTCCATAGTGTCAGCTTCTGGTCAAAACCAGGAAGATTTCTGCTGACTCCATAGCTGCTGCTTGTCTGTCTGTTCTTGCTGATTCAACAAATCCGTCTTGTTTAATGAAACCTGGTTTATCTAAATATTCCCAGTCAGCTCTACCCTTTTCTCAGATTTTCTACTGCTAATTCTTTTACTACGTTAAGTGCCATGCATAACCAATAGTTACACAAAACTTGATCATCCAGGTTTCTGGGGTTTTCTTTTTATGAAAAACTTTAAGGAATTACTTAAGTGTATTTTCTTCCTAGTGGATCTGACAAAAGCCTTTGTGTTCATGACATCCCCTTCCCTTGGATGGCAAGACAAGGTGGTTAAAACAAAAAAGAAAATTTTAACACTCAGGTATTACCAAATTGGGTGGGCTCTGAGCAGGAGCTCCTGTATTAAGCAAAATAGAATGTGAGGTGAAAGAACATAAAAAAATAACAACCCCTACAGATGATACTCTGTACAATAGCATGGCATTCTTTGTCTGAAACTGGATTTAAAGGCGTTTTCCAGCTGAGTGGTGCTGCTGGTCATTAGCAGCCTTTACAATTGGAGGTGCCTCTTATATCTAAACAGACCCAGAGCATTAACTAGTTTGGTATGTGCTTAATAACAGTACAGATGTAAGAGAGGGAATGACAGATAATGTCTCTCCCCCTCACTTTCTTTGATGGATATCCAGTGTTTTCATATCGGGTACTTTTGTTTGACTTGGCACATGGCAGGCTTTCACCATGAGCACTGGGACTGCTGGACTTATACTCAGTCACCTGGAAATGTTTGCATCTGAAGCAGGAGGCTGGAGCACGGTGATGGGGGTCTGCTTAATGCAGTGTAATATACTGGGGACGTGTGTTAATGGGGAACTCACTGGAGTGCAAGAGAGAATGAGAGAGACCCATGCATAGACACAGCAACCTAGCACGGGCAGCAGATAGGTGGGCGTTGGGCAACTGTGGGTGAATTACTGGGTGCTGGCTACCCTGCAGTATCACCCTGTGTATGGTTTCTTAACTTGCAATACCATTAACCGTTAGCTACTGAGCAGCCCCTTGAGCTGCCTAGCATCTTTTTCTGCTGATGGGCAGAGTGCAAGCATACAGCATGGCCTTTCCAGTTCAGGTCCTGCTCCTTGTATGAGTTTTTCTGGTTTGGCATTGAAATGGAGCTGGCCTCAGGCTCTAAGTATGCATCCTTTCAAATCTGGATCTAAGCATTGGAAGAGCTGATCCAAAGTATTTAGTCTGACACATATTTCACCTGAACCAGCATGGGAATTTTAAAATCTGTTACCACCTGTAGCAAACACACCAGGTGATTTTTCAGCTTTGTGCTTTGCCTGGCTCTAATTTTAATACTAAATGTGTGTGCAAGTGAAAAGTAGATACTATGTTAACATAAGACAATTCATAATTATAGGATTTTACCTTCATTTCCATAGCAACATCTTAGGATGCAGCAAACAAAATAATGAATAAGCTTCTGGTTTCAGTTCTGCCTATAGAGCCCCAGAATATCGCCATTCATTGGCACCAGCATTGCTACTCATTTGACAGAGTGGTTAACTGAAGCCTTTGTCTGACCTTCCTGACTTCTTTTAACAGGTAATAAGGGAAAAGGAGCACTGTGAGTAAAAAAACAACTGGAATTTAGACCTGAAATTATACTAGGGAGAATGGAAGATTAGTTGTTTATGGAGATAAGCACATCAATAGGTTGCTGTTGAGTTAGTGTCTAAATTTATGGCACAACAATTAATCCTTGATTGCTGCTTCTGTGCCTACTCTTTTTGGACAGAAAATTTAAAGTCTATCCCTCATCAGTAAAAAGTGCAGACACGCTTGCAGGGCTCCATAGGATAGATGAAATTAATAAATGAGTAAGTGGGAATAATACCTACCTTGCCTTATTTAAAGTTACTTTGCCTTTTAGGTTTAAATATAAAACCTCTGCTCCCCCTGACTCCTAAGACAGAACTGTATATGCAATCAGGAACGTACCTGTTGAATACCAGAGTGCATTTTTACACTCGGAATACTCTTGCAAATATCATGTTTTGCTTGTAGGCCTGGTAACCAAATCTGGCAGGATGGCCTTCTGAAGTAAAAGGTTGAGTTTTGTTGAACTTGAGAAGAGGAAGGACGGTTCAGAGGTTGGGACACTGGCAGGGATGATGCCCACCCAGCTCGATGCATGACGGTCCTTGCATCACTCCAACTCCCTTACTGTGAAACAGATTTAAAAACACAGAGGACAAACGCATCCCAGGTACTTGGCTGGTGAGGGCTACCACACAAGTGCTGCAGATAAACTGGAGTACTACAGGCTGAAAAATGTGTGTGAACGTGTCCTTGGAGACAGGGTCTGTCCTGAGCAAAGAGAACAAGACCAAGAACATGCAGAAAGAAGCGTGTCTCCCTGTGTGGTGCTTGCTAAGGTCAAGTCATGAGAGGCAGACTGCCAGTGTATGCAGTTTTCATTATGCTAGGGAAGTAAATGAGATGGATTGCTTCGGATGTCATTATGAACCATTAAATAGCACTGGTAGCCTCTGCTGCCCCTCTTGTCAAATGGCTTGCTCTCTTTGAGAGAAACACCTGATTCATAACTTTAGAATTCTTGAGTAGCTTAAAGAGAGCAACATGAAAAGTGACTTTAGCTAAATCACTTTTATGTAAATAATCATGGCTGCAAAATCATACCTAAGTGTGATTTGGGACCAACAGGTTTCATTGGTGTCTCTGTGTGTTAAAGACACAAGAGAACATGCTTATATTCTAAAAATAAGGTTCTGTCTGCATTTTTAGGTTTTCATTTTATTTTGCATCTTGCCCTCAGACTTTCTTTGCAGTTCTTCTACATCCCTCTTCCTGACCCATTTTCATATCACAGTTTAGTTAGCAGGAGAGGAAGACTGAGAAATCACTACCCAGAGGGACCCATTTTTAAGATGATGGTGGGTAGCTGTAAAAGGGTAGGATCCTTGAAATTGTCCTGTCTGAAAGTGGTCTGGCTGGGTTGAGCCACCTCTAAAATATCAACTCTCTTGTGTGCAAATATTTGTTCTCTGCCAGCCGCTCCAAATGTCCTCTCCCCAACTTTATCTTTCCCCCTGGATTATCACCACCATTTAATTTTGGCCACAAGAGCTACAAGTTAAAAGAAAACTGAAGGGTTACTTCCACCCAGCTTGTATTTGCCCTGGTCCTGCTCATCTGTCATGCCTAGGTCTCTGCAGAGGACTCCTCTCTAGGCTACCCTGCTGTGACCCAACAGGGGAACAGGTTGCATCATCATCTGGATTAGGGTAGTGGTACTACGTTTGTGTCGGTAACTATAGAGGAGCGGCACCACTTTATTTCAGCTAAAGACTGAGTCCTCTCCAGCACAGCAGAATTCAGGCATGTCCTGAATTTGACTGCATTTTAGTTTTGATGAATAAGTTTTGCTTTGTAAAGTGAGAGGACTAATCCTTGCTGTGATAAGAGGAATTTCAGAACCATCCTGCCCTGCACATGCTCCTGGGTGGATGCAATGTTGTCTACAAGATCATACCAAAACACGGAAGAGTTTGCCACAAATGTTTACTGTGACTTAATTCTCCATTAGTTCTAGTCATGCAATGGCTATTTTTTCGTCCCTTTAAAAACATTCTTCCTTCTGACTGCATTCCAAGGTAGGTGTGAGATAACTCACTAAATTACCGTTTAATTTATAACTTTGTCAGTCATTCAGTGAGTCATGACTTTATTATTGCAGGAATGCAACCCACAAACAGATTACTTTTTTTTCTTCCCCTGAAAGCTTCAGTTTGTTTAATCCCAAAGAATGCTATGGTGCCACATTGCCCAGCGAACTCTTAGAGACCATGTTTGTACCCAGGGCTTGTGCTGAGGAACTACATGCCTGATTTATTTTTTTAATTATTTTTGCTTTCTTTCTTCCATCTCTTGCTTCATCTTCCCCTCTACCCTTTGTGTAGAGGTATCTTCTCTGAGTATTTTTCTGTGTGCTGGCGCTTGCAGGGACACCTTGGAACTGAAGTGTCTAAAACATACCCCTGAGCTGTGCTTTTGCTTTCAAGCGTTTTTTATGCAGGAGTTGAGAGACAAATGGCACGGACACTATCAGTGAGAGCACACTAGAAATTGCTACCTCCTCGTCTCTTCCTTCAGTCAAAAACAACAGTATTTGTAACCAGAGACAGCCTTATGCAACACACAAACATCTCAAGTATGGTAAATGATTTCCAATTGTTCCATGTGTCTAAGTAATTCCTGGTCCCCCACTTCTGATATCTTTTGCAATTTTTATTAAAACAATTGCTTATTCCTATTCTATTAGTGCCTGGATGTTTTGTGTGAACAGTGCCTAACATGCTGCAGATGTTTTCTCTATCCTGAAAACTTTGCAACCTCATTAACTATTTAAAAATAAGAATACACGATAAAATTAGGAATGAGATATATAAAAAGTCCAAAAAAAGAAATAAATGTATTTGTTCTGTACATTTCCAATCAGCAAAACTGGGTGGGACATCACACCGCAACAGGTTTCCGATGCTCAGTATCTTCTGACTAGTGAAAAATCTTCCAAAGGGAAGCTCCTTTTGTGTTTGGAGTTGTGTTGAGCAAGTAGAAATCATGCCATTGGAGTGTCATTTTTTTTCTTAAGATGTTGGATGGACATTTCCAGGCTGTCTGGAAGACCTCAGAGCATCTCTGGACAGTCAGGTCACTTTACAGGCTTTCAAGAACTGATAGGTAATTTCGAAGTCTTTGTTTTCATCTTGTGTATGTGGCACCTGGATTTTGTGATAAGCATGTACTTAAGCTTGTATTTTGAGACAGGTCTGCTCACCTCCTTGTTTAGGATTTAAAAAAACCAACCAAACCAGAAGCAATTACTCCTACTATTTTTTAATTCTTAGGTCATATTTGGATGCTCCTATTCTTAGTTGAAATTAGGTTCATAGAAACACAAAATCCTCCACCTTATTTCTGGCATTGGTCACTTGATCACTGTAGTCTAGAAAATGCCTCTAGGAAAATTAACAAGAAAAGGCTTTATAAATTCTCGGTATAAGATAGTTTCTTAGATATTTGTTTATTTACTCGGTCAGCTGACTGGGTTGCTAGGGCTTGTCTTCTGCTAAAACCTGAATTGGTTTTGAATAAATCCTGATGCTTTACACCACAGATGTGATGGCAGTATCACGGTGACATGTTTCAGGATCATGTGCTAAGCTCTGTATTTTACTGCTTGTGGTTAACCCTGTTGTTCCATGTGCAGAGCAGGCAAGTCATCAATCTTTCTGTCATAGACCACGTCTGTCAAAGTTTGGGCCTCAAATGTATTGCTTAGGATGTTGAAAGGAAAATGGTGGTGGGTCACTATGAAAAGGCAAGGAAATAAAAGCCTCAGTAAAATGGAGTGCATGGGTACGGTGGTACCCAGAGCCTGGTGCATGTGGAATGGAGGGAGCACAAACTGGGACGCGGGACGTCTGAATCTGGAATGTGAAAGTTAGAGGTATAAGAAGGTAAACAAAATAGATTGCACACAAATGTATAGAAGAATGCCATCTAACTGTTGAAATGTCTCATTTTGCAAACCAGTGACTGTCATGCAAGAAAGTACTGTTTATGATGTTGTTCTGCCAAAAAATTCTTCAAGCAAAAGTTTGCATGGGAGAATCTGTAAAGCAGAGGAAGGAAAGTCTTGAGAACGAGGATTATGCTTTATGGCCCAAATAGATGTCAGTGATGGATTCCCCAGGTTGCCTCATTGATAAGACACTGAAAAGCCAGGGCATTTTGTGCAGTAATATCAGCATGATGAGTGCAAACACATCGCCAAGCCTGCAGATTCTGAAATGAGAAAATGCCAAAAGAAACAAACAGCTTCTATTTCCTCAGCTGCTATCATGAGAGATCACTATCCTGTTGAGCAGTAAAGTGATGCTGCTTTCTAAAACAAGCCATAAATTAGGTAATCAGAGACAAGATTTTTTTTTTTCCTTTATCCCTTTTTCTTTTTCAAATTGACTAGTTGACCTTTGGTGCTCTACACTTTTGGGGTTGCTAGCGAGATGCACATCCACTGGGTCTGATGTTTTTGCAGACAGTGTTGAGCCACTTCCACCCCCTCCACCTAAGCCATAGCTCGGGTTGTGTAAAAGGAACAGAAGGCCTATGGGGATTTCCTCTAAAGCTAATATACAAACAGCAGTCGGAGGGCTCCAGCTCTTAAAAGTATAGAGAACCTTAAATAGATGGGCTGGGATAACTAGGAGGGAAAGAGAGACATCTGTTGAGTTGCTGAAAAGACATATGCTCCTAGCACTTCCTTTGTCGTGCATTTTGGAAAAATTTTCTCTCTAAGGTTATTGCTAATATTTAATTTAAAACCAGATTTGGATTGTTGACAAACTTGTAAATGGACACTTTCTCCTCCCCCTCCTCCCCCTTCTCAATCTAATCTGAGCAGCACTCGCTCTCCCATTTCCTCCTCCTCCTGGTCCCAGCTCTAGATCCCCACTCTGGTCATACTGGAGAAAGGGGGACCTCACCCTGGCTTTTGCCTTACGTGAGAGGGCAAGGCTGGCAGGAGAAGTGATGGTTTGCAAGCTGGTAACACCTCACTCCTCCTGTCACCCTCCAGCTAGTAATCATGTTTATATTGGATGGAAAACGTGACTTTATTTGTGTGTGTGTTTGTGTATGAGCACTTAATGACATTTCAAGGCATCTGACAAAAGCCTAATTCCTTGGATTGGTTTCGTCAAATAATAAAATGACTTGACATAAGTGTAATTGAAAGCAGATGTGGAAATATGGAATTTTAGCAGTCATTCTGCTCCCCCCTCCCCTTTTCTCTTAGCTCTCAGTTTATGCCAGAAATATTTTCATTTTTGTTTCCTACTTGCCCTCCACAGAACAAAGCCTGAGGAGGATGAGTTCTGGGGCAGGGAACCAAAGGGTATTAATTTCGACTTTTCATGCCTGCTTGTAAAATTTCCACCTTTTCTGAGTTCATTTTCCATTCTGAGGGGAAGTTTGGTGTGCCTGCCCTCCCCTCCCCCGATTCTGAACTCATCCTCTAGATGAACTCTGTTATATAATCGTCTCTCTCCACAATGGCTGTTTACTGCTATTGCCTGAATCCTGAATCTGAAACTGTAGGTAATGCACTGAGCTCGGCTGAGCAAGCAGCCTCTGTTACATTTTCACCTTCCCCAATTGGCTGGATTGAGTAAGCCTTGGGTAGAAGAAATTGTAAAGAAGCAGAAGAGAAACTGTAAAGCTTCCAGGTAGGCAAATACATCTGGGGGCAAAAAGTGGAAGGGTTCTGCCCCAGAGTTTTGCATTATAGAATTCATCATCTTTATGGCTGCTCCTTAGTCTGAAAGGAAAGGGATACTAGCATCAGTGATGATAGCAAATGTATTATTGACCACTTAAACCATTTACAGGAACAGCCCCTCCCAATATGTCAAACCAGTGTGACTGGAAAAATTAAGGGCTGAGAGGCACAGCAATGGCAGTTTAAAATTGTCATGGATTTTCTTGAATCTTCAGCCATGCCAGCATCACAGTATCATTGTTCATGCTGTTTTGAAAAGAAACAAGGTTTATGAAAGCTATTATCTGCTTTGATTTCATCATCTTTGTCAAAAGAGGTTTCTGTGCTTTAGGAGATTTTTTAGAAGTTACCATTTCAACAGGATTCAAACATAATATCTTGTCAAAATCCCAGCCTGAAGATTTAAGTGAGGCCTTTTAAGCCTTGAGATATTTGTGTCTGTATATCTTCTTTGTGACTTCTGAGCCTTTTTCCTTTTTTGGGAAAAAAAATACATGTAACCGAGGGGGCTGGAAGTCTCTATGTTGTTTATTGTGTCAGTTAATGGAGAAGGAAGAGAAATGCATTACTGCTAATACTAATGTATGTCCTTTCTTAGAATCCGGTGTCAGCCCCATGTCAGCCTCCAGTCCATCAGAAATGAGGGTTCACACTGCTCATGAGATTAATGATTCCTTTCTTCAAAGCTGAGAAGGCTGGGCTATGTATGAAGAGGACTCAGGTCTGATTTTTGAATTCTGGATAGTAGTTTTATGGTTTCTTCACCTGGAGCATGGTTTCCAAGAGCACAGAGGCCACAGAGCTCCAACGGCAAGCACCAGGAAATTCAGGTGTCTTTAGAAATCAGTTTCCATCATTAGTGATACAAGGTTTAAGCCCAAAGTTTATGCCCAAAGTTTAAAAGCAGCAGATAATGTTTGAGGCATCTCTTCATTACTGGTAAGATCCTCATTTAAATCACGCAAGGTGAAATACACAGGCTGAAGTGCTCGAAAAGTAATCTGACTGCAGGAAAGCAGCTGAATGCATTTAGAGTTTACAAAAAAGTGATGGGGAGTGGGATGGTCTGCAGAGAAGGGTCAGTGAAGCCAGCCAAAGTGAGAACTGCCAGGAATGTGTCAGGGGGATAATCTAGCAAAGACAATTCAGCAGAGGTGTTAGTCCTGCAGAAAAGTATCTAAGAGGGGAGCATAAGATAAAGCAGCATGCTGCTATAGTGTACACCTGCACCCTGATGGACATACCTACCACTCCCAAAAGCACACTCCAATTTCATGCAAGACTGCAGCATGGTAGGAAAATTTAGTATTAGACCAAACTCTTCTAGTCCATCTTTTGCTGTCTTGTGAATTTTAGGGCTCCTCCAGGCTGCTAGCCAACCTGAAATAAGAGCGCTGAGGAGGTATCAGTCTTTCTCCATGTTGGACAGGTGTTGTGGGAGGCTTATCAAGCTTATGCAGCTAGCATGCTCCTCCTTGCAAGGTACCACAGAGCCAGAGCGATCAGTTTGTGCTATGGAAGCAGTGTGAGCTTCCACAGAGAGCTGAAATCAAGAAAATGCTTTGTAAGAATAACCTGGTGCTCAGTTTAGTGTACTCATTTCAAGAAAGATCTTTTTGAATGTTCTGAATATCTTAGGAGAGTTTAATGCAATATTAAATATATTAAATCATTGCTTTTTTCTTTTTTTAATTAGTAATAGTTAACTTCTATGAAGGTAGAACTCAGAGTTTCTGAGCTACTTACTTTATTGCTGCCTATTCAGGTAAGTTTCATGCTGTCCTTTCCAACACCAGTAGCGCTAAAGAGGCAAATCTTTTGTTTCTTCAGGACACTGTAACATGATGAATAAGTACTTATTAAGCTAACAATTATGCTTACCTGTATAACCACAATGCACCTTGGGATTAGCAGAGAAAAACAAAAGTTTAAAGGCAAATGTCTTTGATTCATCTGCCAAGTATGTTGGTTAAACCATCCATTTGTTGTGAAACAGTTAATTGTGTGGTTCAGCTTGCACATGCAATTTCTTCATCTGTGCATACACCTATCAGATGCGTGTGGACAAAACAGAGGCCTGCACAGTATTTATGACAAGTTCATCTGTATGTTTTATCTTTTGCTATGAGAAAAATGTCAGGATTGTCAGTGAACTTTTCACACGTACACACTGTTCTAGGGTTTGAAAACATAATCAATGGGGGCATGTAGTCACCAGCTCCATCAGTTTGTTTTGTTTTGTGTAGGCTTTTGTGTAATGTAGACCTTAGGTAAGCCTCCTTCAATGCCTCTGTGAAATGTAAAAGTGAAGTAAGTGGCTGTGTTTTCTATCCTAATTCATTATTCTAGACTAGCATGTAATGACAAGCTACATGTTGTCTTCTGCTGGATGATAAAACGCTATTGGGCACAAATATCCTTGGTTTGTCTTTACTGAAGGTGCTTATGGCTGAGAACAAATTTATCCCACTGTTGAAAGAACTCTGCAATATCAAAACTCTCTGGATCAGGACACAAGGACAAATGCATTGCAGCTGCAGTGACAGTGTGGAAAAAATACGATGAACTTAAGCACTAGGTAGGCCTGCATATGANTGTTGTTGTTTTGTTTTTTAAATAGTATGAAAGTATAATTGTTTCCCAAAATTATTAGCATTGGCCCTTGCTTCCAATATTTGTGTATCAAATCTGCTAAGCTGTCAGTTTTGACCTGAAGTTTGAAGGAAGTTTTCAGAACTCCTTGCAGTATGTATTTGTGTTATTTCCATTTGTAGCTCCAGGTCTGGAGGCTTCCATCCCAGAATCAGTCTTCTTCACTAATCCTCCCTGGTGGAAAGGACACCTTTTTTCTTCCCTTCTCCAGCCTTCTCCATCTTTGTTGCACCTGGATTGCTAAACATGCTTCCATAAATGGTTATATACTCTGGGCATTTATTCTGCTACCTTTGTTCCACAGCCTCCATCTTGCTATTAAGGCTTGCATTTGAGTCCCTCACTTTCTACTTCCTTCCTCCCATTGTCATTGTAAGAAAGGAAAGTAAGACATTTGTTGAGGGACAGCATAATAATTTCTATTGGAAAGATGGGATGGAAGGAGATGAGGAAGTGATACTGTTATTTCAGAAAGCATTAATGAATGTTGTCAGCCAAACCTCTGAACTAGGAGGGAGTGGTGGGAGCATAAGGCGTATGATGAAGGCTCTTTGTGTTTCCCATTACCATTGTGCTCATTTTCCATGGCTGTAAGCATCTGGAATAATCTCTAACATTTTTAATTGGACAAATGTAGCATTCCCAAGCTGTCGTGTGACAAGCAAACAGATGAACCTACCAAGAAATGCCATGAATTTGAGTGTGTGGGTTCGTGAGCTCAGTCAATTATTCACAACTAGAAAAATAAGGTTACATAAATGGTCAAGATTTTTCAAGAGTGACTAATTGTTTTGAATGTCTTATTCCTTGGTGATCCATTAACAATACCTAAAAAAGGCTTGTGCTTCACCACTACCTTCCAGGTTCCCTTAATCATCTGAAAACTGAGGGTCCTTAAAGAAGTTTCATGTTAGACACCAAGAAAACCCAGAGGTTACCAAAACCAGTTTTCTTCTGAAACTGTCAGCCATAAAATTATCTACAGGGGCATTGTTTTCTGGTTTATATTTGTCTGTAAATCCTCCTCACTTGTTTGTATACAGACTCTCCAAACAAATGTTAACAGTATGATTTACAAGTTGTGTTGTAGGTGGAAGCACTTTGCTAGGAGTGGACAGTTGTAATCATCTTGAAAGACCAGGAAGGGAGGCCTAGGAAGAGTTCCTCTATTAGGTCTTGAATGCTGAGCTGTTTACTAACCACACACAAAGTATTTTAAGACGGAATGGGGCATTGCGGCATTGCTAGTGTCTGAAGCATGGGAAAAGAACATATAAAAATTTCCTAATAAACTGGAAAAGCTGATTGGTGACAGGCCCTTGTAGGCCTTTCCAGGGTCACTATAGAATGGAGATTGCCTAGATAGGCAGAATTTTGGTGGGCACAGACACAAACTTGTCACTTGCTGAACCCTGGGATGAGCCTGGAGAAAAGCAGCCGAAAGGTCACACAATCCATCCAGCTAAACAGTCCTGGTGGGTGGCAGTCTGAAATAATTCCTGAGCTATTAATTAGGAAGATGCTTTTTCCAGGTTCTGGCTGAAGTCATAAGACATGCCAAGGCAAAGAGCCAAAAGATCAAAAGGACACTAAATATTTTTTTTAAGCCATTCTGGGGAGAGAGGGAAGAGAGAGCTGTCCAGGGCTGGTTCACACAGGACGTGCTGACGGGGCTTGGCTTTGCTCTAGGATATGATGAAGCAGTCTGCCTGGCCTTGTTCTCCTTGGACTTCATGTAAAGTTGACTGTCGGTTCCTTTGTTTTAGCTTCTCTTATAAAACTTTTGTGCTAATAGTATTTTCTCCTTCCAGTGGTAGGGTTGCATGGTACCTTGGTTTGAAAAGGCTTTGTGATTTTCTGTGTTAACCACTTGTTACAAGCCTCAAGAAGGGGTATTACAAGTGTTGATTCCAGTTGAATTTGCCAATTAAGCATAAGTAAGCCAAACACATTGTTGCTTCAGACTCACCTTTAGTGACATGTGAAATATTGAGTTAATCCAAGAAAAGACAAAGCCATGATGCCTGGCGCTAAAGAACAGGGGAGAGGATGTACATCATTTGTAAGAAGACAAGAAGTCTAATCCTATGTTTCATAAAACAAATAGTTCGTGTAGAGTACAACCCACAGAGCCTTGTTTGCCACAGACTTTTCTATAAAAGACTCCTCCTTTTGCTCCTCTTGTTTCCGTGAGTCTCCTGTTTGTATTCTCTGGTGTATGGTAAAGGTATAAGCTGCAACTTTTCCGACATTGGCTCCATGTGCCAATTTTCACTCACCCCACACCTACCATTCTGTCAGACGTGGCTGAAAATTATAAGGGAATTTGAAATTTATTGGGGAGTAGCTGATATGAGAAAATGGCTGGTTGACAGTGTGGTATCTGATATCCTTATTTCCAAGGGAACTTGGCTGAGCAGGGTAAGTTTGAGGAAGAGAAAGCAGTACGGAATTGGTTTTCTGCAGGAGGAGCCTGGTAGGAAGGACACCGAAACATCTAAACTTGCTTTGTCCCCCATGGATTTGTTTCTCTTTTTCCCCCACTTCAAAATGTGAGGTTGGGTTTGAACATGGAAGTAGAACTTGATCACTTCTTAGAGTGAAAAAGAAAGCCAGAACTTTGCAACCCAGACAGGAAACATAACGGTAGGTCCTGAGTGTATAAAATCTTTCTTCTGCCATTCTTCTTGTGGTTGCGCAAGGGAAACCCCCTTTTTAGTGGAATGGTTTTGTGGGGTCCAGACTGAGATTCCACCAGGGACTCTGTTGCAATCTTCAACTTGGAGCAGCTGACTTCCCTCCTTGATGACGTCAGTGACATTATTTTGATAAAATAGAGCAAGTTCTTACAACTTTGGTGGAAATCACAAATTCATTTAAAGCGAGAATATTTTTTTCTTCAAATGTCATATTTTTTTAAAAATGTCATCATGTTTTTTCAAAAGTCATTGCAGAAAGGAGAGCTTAGAACAATAGATTTGGAGTATACCATACCTGGGGTTTTGTTTCTACTTTTAATTGTATATGNTTTAATAATTGTTATTGGAAGGTCTGTTATCTCCTTTTGGGTTTTCTCTTTCTTTAAGTAGGAAGTAGAGAAAAAAGGAAACTTACCAATTATTCCATGACATATTTGCTAGTGAAAATGCACTTACCTAACACCTGGAAGAAAGTAGTCTGTTTACACTTCTCAAAACCTCCTGAAGGCCTTGGAAGTGCATGTCTTTTAGTAAATCTGATTCAGGTAAAGGAAATTTGAGCTTCTAAGTGACTCTGAGATTTGGAAAATACCACTGGCTAATTCTTATGACAGTTAGATGATAATCAATTCATGTAATGAACTAAATCATCTAGGATGGCTTTCAGTAACTGCAAGCTTTTGTTCAGATTCAAAGGAGTGAGAAGAGTCTTCTCCCTACATAAGCAAACATATTCAATGTTCCCACTGAACTTACTAGAACTGCACGTGCAAGTGAAGTTGATTATACATCTAATGCATGATCCGTAGAACACCAGAAGTGAAAGGTTACAATATCAAGCCTTTTTTTCCCCCCTGCCCAGTAAATGACAGTTGTGAAACTAGTCCTCTTCACATGAAATTGCATTCTAATCATCGACTTAACCCCAACCCTAATCAAAAATACCCTAAAATTCATACATTTTTCAATTTAGTATAATCATCCTTTTCTCCACATAATTAACAGCTTTGGTGCTTGATCCAGTCATTATTTTATGCTTTGTAACTCTAAGCAACAAGTCTAAGTTCTGTTCCAGTGATTTCCTTCTGGCTGTGATGCTTAACTGATAATATTTCATTTAGAAATTAATCATATTCTCCTATTGTTGAAGTTTTTATAAAAATGAAATTTGTCCCAAGGTGTACGCCCTTTACTGAGCTGACAGAGAACATGTTACACGTTTTCCATTCTCCATACAAACGCTGTCTTATAAGATGGCTGAATGTGAAAAAGTTGTAGTATCACTCTGTAAAACGATAAAATTTGGCACGATACAAGGATTCTGTAGTTTCTGAGATAGCAAAGAGGAGTAGCCCTTCCTTTTCCCCTATTCAAACTCCCGAGGGCTGCGCATTTATAACATATCCCCTCCCGCAGCAATAACAAATGACAGAGTGTCTACCAAAGTTTTAAGGACAACACTCAGAAAGTGGCAAAGAAAAGCAAACATGTTTGGAGTCATTCTGTTTCAGAGGTGTGGACTTAAGCACATGTTGCCTGTAGTTTCCAGGCGCGTGTACGTTAGCTTGTTATAAAGCTTAAACTTGATCCTCATTGACAGCTACAAGACTGAAAAATACATTGAGGCAGGATGTAAATCCGTACAAATATTGGAGACAGAGCAATGGGAAAAAAAAAAAAAAAAAAAAAAAAAGAAGTCTTCCCACAGCAGCAGTGAGGAGGAAATACGTATTTTGAACTAAAAGGTTAACCTTGAGGATAAGCTCATTACCTCATGGGGCTGTCACACGTGGCATTGTCACAAACTGAATGCCAGCCCATAATTGCTGGGTGATAGACACTACATGGCCTTTGTGGAAACTGCAGATCTAGGTCGCAGGATGAGTAAAGGTCTGCCAAAGATGGGCTGGATAGTGGTGACAACTCATTGCAAATCCTACACCAAGCACACGCCTGTGACCTAAGGGAAGATTAGCATTTGCAGTATAGATGTAACACAACCTGGAGACTGTAGGTGTCTACTGAAAATTTGTACTCCCATGCAATGGGGCAGGCTGTAAGCTTCTATTCTTCTTCAATTTGCCATGAATTGTAATGTGTCCAGAGCAAACGGGTTCTGTGTGGGGCAGAGATTCTCTTTTGCCACTGTTTCTTCCCCAGCCTAAGACTGCCATAAAAGTCTTGGGTTGGATAACCGATTACAAGGTCAGATCTTTGCCACTGAGATTTATAATGTATGGCTTGCCCTGCCATGGATTTCTTGCCGGCATGGGTTTTGGAAGAACAAAATCACTCCATGGGGGCTATTTCCAAAGCTAAAGGAAACTGTTTTATTGTTTCTTGGATTGTCTTCCTCTGCCTGCCATGGAAGAGGCAGTGTTTGGTGCTAAGGAAGATTAAGTGACATTACTGTGTGATTTTTAGCAGAGCAACTGATGTAGGTGTATCTGAGACCAAATTTTGGTATGTCATATGCCAACTTTGCTGCCAAAGCAGTCCCAGCTCCTTAGAGGCAGAGCTGTCAGAGTGAGCTGGGCTGCCCTCTTCCATTGCAGGGGAAGGAAGGCCAGCACAAGAGAAAGGCCAGAGTGCAGGGTCACCTCTCCCACTTATTTGTAGCTGAACTTTGCACTGATATTAAAAAAAAGGAAGAAACCCTGAATATTTATAGGGGGAGAAAAAGAGTTATTTCTTTGGCACTACTTCTATCTTTTCCTCTGAACTGTAGCTTCTCATATGCCTTCATATCCAACATCTGTTTGCTGCATCTGATTGTGAACACACACTGGATGCCTCATTATGCGTAGACTGTAATCTGTAATCTCTCTGTACATAGATTAATCTTTTTACCAGCCTGGTTTTGCTGTCAGCTTGTTATGTTGGTGGCTTTTGAGACTTTATTGTACTTTCTGTTGTTGAAAGAAAGTTTTCCATTAGAGACTATAACCTCCAGAGCCAGGGAGAAGGATGGTATGTGCTTAAACAGTCTATTTCAAAGTCTTTCAGGAAAGAGGACCAGGAGAGCAGGTGAACCACAGCCTCATCTGTCCCAGAGTCTGGTGGCAGTGAACAGGGTGTGTCTTTAAGAGAAGACAAGGAGAATGCAGCATTCCCATTACACCCCTCTCAATTCTGGAAAATTTCAGGAATGAGCTGAAGGATGTTAACGAACCATTGTGTTTAATAGCTAACGACTTTTGGTTTAAGAAAACTGAATAATGTCCTCAGATCTCTGTTAGCCATGTTTTCCATGAATCTTGGAAGATCTGTGGAAATTTATCTGGCTCAGTTTTCAGTTTCTTGTTATTCAGATCAGCAGACACCTCCAGCTGAGGCCATCTAAGGATCTGCCCTTTGGATTCAGGTCTGTGCTAGTGGGCTTTCTGCCGCTGCTGTGCTAGCCCCTTGCCACTGTCTTCACTGCAAAAAACTGAGAAACCCGATGATCTGTGTAACTGGTATCGAGTCTGTCTGACTGGCAAAATTCAAAGAAGAAGGAAGGGAAGGCTGTTTCTTCTTTCTACATGGCCTTTGGGATTGAAAAGGCTTTTCATTAGTTAGGTGTATATACATTTGCCTGTATATTTGAGGAATAATTTTCCAAAATTTTACAGTCTCATAAACATGCTGGGTTTCACCTTTTAAAAGCATGGCTCTCATACATGATAGGAAGAAAGGGCTTTTGTTCTGAAAGAGTTTTCTCAGTCATAAACCATGCATTTAGCTACTGAACTTGCCCACATCTTGTTACTGTTTTCCCTCCAAGTATACAATACAGTGTCAGATTAGACATTCTACAGTGTATTACAAGTCTTCCTTTTAGTTTCACATAAACAAAACTGATAAATACTGTCAATCAGAGTTACTATTTTTTAACTGCATATGGTGAAGTTGTGGTCATGAGCGGTGTAAGCCCAGGCAACTTTTGTAGCTCCCTTTTCTGACAGTAAAGGTTTTCTAATTTGCTTTTTAATTTTTTTTGAGCTATAAATAGAAGAAATGTACTGCAATGCTTTATTCCTGATGACAGAATATACAACGCTCCATATGCCTGAGTTTTGGCTCCACATCGGCCAGATAGATGTTTGTAGTTTTTTAATGTGCTATTGATGATTCAAGGGTTAGATAAATTTACTGTAGTGGGAGGTATTGGCAGAAGTAATACTTGTATAAACATGATCCTTTTAGTTATAAAATAAAAACTACCACTAAATCACGTGACTCCCAGTTGCACACATCCAGAAGTTCTTTATCATTCCCCGGGACAAGGTTTGGTAAGTCCCTTCTGGTCATGAGTTGCTTTCAGAAGATGATATAAACTGTGGATAATTCTAATTCTGCTGTATTCTGCTAGGAAATGGGTTGGCAAATCAAGTCAAACAGTACATTTGCATCCTGGTTCTAAGTATCAAGGAGTGTTACAGAGGTGTATTTCAAGGATGTTTGCTTCGGTCTCATACATTAAGATGGTAAGTAGGCCAGTTGTTAGTAGCTGATATATTGTGTATGCCCATTTACATCCCTGCAGATTTGATAAATTCATGTGTAATAAATTTCTGTTATTGACACTACGACTGCTTCTTTTCCAAATCCAGTTTCTTGCCTGGGAGATTTACTCAGTGCAATAGAAAAATCTTAACAATCCTCGGTACGCCAGAGGTATCAATACAGACTAGGCGATAAGGTATTAGAAAGCAGCCCTGAGGAAAGGGACTCGGGGGTGCTGGTGGACATGAGCAGGCAGGGTGCACTTGCAGCCCAGAAGGCCAATAACATCCTGGGCTGCATCCAAAGAACTGTTTCCAGCAGGTCCAGAGAGGTGATTCTGCCCCTCTGCTCTGCTCTCGTGAGACCTCACCTGGAGCACTGTGTGCAGGTCTGGAACCCCCAGTATAAGAAGGACATGGACCTGATGGAGCAGCTCCAGAGGAGGGCCACAAAAATGATCAAGGGGTTGGAGCATCTCTGCTACGAGGACAGGCTGAGGGAACTGGGGTTGTTCAGCCTGGAAAAGAGGAGGCTCTGGGGAGACCTCATAGCAGCCTTCCAGTACTTGAAGGGAGCTACAGGAAGGCTGGTGAGAGTCTCTTTACAAAGGCCTGCAGTGACAGGACAAGGGGAAATGGGTTTAAACTGAAGAAAAGCAGATTTAGATTGGATATTAGGAATACCCTCTTTACAATGAGGGTGGTGGACCACTGGAACAGGTTGCCCAGGGAGGTGGATGAGGTCCCTTCCCTGGAGATATTCAAGGAGAGGCTCGAGGAGGCCCTGGGTATCCTGGTCTAGTTGGGGGTGTCCCTGCTGACTGTGGGGAGGTTGGACTAGGTGACCTTTGAAGGTCCCTTCTGGCCCAGATGATGCTATGATTCTATGATTCTAGTTTTAATCTGTTTTGGTTGATCATTTTTAATCCAGTTGGTCACTGATTTGGAAACTTCCTTCTACGAATTGTGCCTAACTGCATTACTGTATCATCACATTCTTAGGGCAGGGACAGAATTATTTTTTTATGCAGCATTTGTTCATGGCTCTGAAATTCAGATCAATCTTGAACATGAAATGAAAGATAATTATGCATTTAGATAGCTGGGAATTGCATTGTAAGTCACTTGCTGGATTTTCTGAAACACTTGACTTGTACCTTCTTTTATGTCACACCATGAAAAACTTCATAAGGCCCACATGGTAAGGATTCCTCCATAAAAGAGAAACTTTCGGTTGGCCATTGACATCAGTTTTAAATTTGTGCTGGTTTGAAAAAAGCAATACATTTGGGGGCCAGCAATATGGGATCTTGGATGTTTTGGTGTGGTCACAGTGTGTAAATGCCAAGACTTAATGTTGTTTGTTTCTTTGTTTTCTGTGCATTCTATAAACAAGGAAATTAAGGCAAAAAAGATGGGGTCAGCACTAGGTCTGGTCTTGTCCAATATATTAATCAATTACCTGGATGACAGGAGAGAGTTTTGACAGATACAAAACTGGGAGGGGTGGCTGACACACCGGAATGCTGTGCTGCCATACGGCAAGACCCGGACAGGCTGGAGAGTTGGGCAGAAAGGGACCTGATGAAGTTCAACAGAGGGCAAATGTAGGGTCCTGTACTTGGTGAGGAACAACCCGCTGCACCGCTACTGGTACAGGTTAGGGGCTGACCTGTTGAAAAGCAGCTCAGTAGAGAGAGACGTAGGAGTTCTGGTGAACAGCAAGTTGATGCAGCAGTGTGCCCTTTGTGTCCAAGAAGGCCAATGGTCCCCTGAGGTGGATTAAGAAGAACATGACCAGCAGGTTGAGAGACAACATCTTCCCCCTCTACTCAGCCCTGGGGAGGCCACATCTGGAGCATGGTGTCCAGTTCTGGGCTCCCCACTTCAAGAAGGAAGGGAACTGCTGGAGAGAGTCCTGCAGAGGACTACACAGATGATCTAGGGAATGGAGCACCTCTCTCAGGACGAAAGGCTGAGAGATCTGGGTCTGTTTAGCCTGGAGAAGACCAGACTGAGAGGGAACCACATCAATGATTATAAATGTCCAAAGGGCGAGTGTCAAGAGGATGGGGTCAGGCTCTTCTCAGTGGTGACAGGTGACAGGACAAGGGANCCAAAATTTTAGGGAAGATGAGTATTTGGAGCTCTGACAAAGCTCAATCAAAGCTTATTACCTCTTAAAAGTCATCTGGATTTACTTGAGCTTTTAAATGCAGAGCTAGAAACAAAGTTTTTGGAGCTGTTTAAAAATATGTACATCTAAATTCTACTTTGTATTATTATAGATATCTATGAGGAACATGCAGTCGGTATTTGTGCAGATACTTGATACTTGCATATACACCTATGTATATGTTTATATATATGTGAATCCATATAATACACACAAATGTATGGTATCTGAAACATAATATGAGAAAATAGCAATGCTTTGATTGAATTCAGGCTACATTTTTGTGGTTTCCTGCTGTGAAAGCAATACCATTAGTGATGCCCTGGGAACATACTTGCTGCTTTCTTTAAGGGGTCTTTATAAAACATCGAATGGTTAAACCATTCTGGAGGTCCAACAGTTACAGGACACATCAGAAAGCTTCAGTGTTAAGGTCATGGTTCTTTGGGGCTGCTGTCGTCCAAAGCAGTGATCCCAAAGAGTTGGCATGAATTACTTGGTTTGTTCTGTTCCCATTGGCTAGGTGATTATATCTGGGGGAAATGTTGGAGCTGAAAGGCACTGTTTTATTGGACTGACTTCAAGAAGAATTACACAGTTACGCACATAAGCTTTCACTGTGTGGCTCAGGAACTTTTTTAACTATGAAACATGGTGTTCTCTGCAGCCCAGAAAGGTTTTGTTTGACAGGTCTGGTAATCCCCCATGAACATCATCAGATTACAATTTTGATTTTGCTCTTCAAATTTTTTCCCCCCACATTTGGCCATACATTCATATATACTGTGTATGTATACACAGTCAAACTGTTCACTTCTAATGCCATGACTTACAAAAGATACTTCGGGAATAAACTGTAAGCAAAGATTATTTGGAGAAGCAGTGGATGGCACTGTTGGATTATAATTATAAGGGAATAAAGCAGATAAATCATAAATTACTTTTTTTTTTTTTTAAATACACAAGCTATATTATCCACTCCTCAAAAGGTATGAATTGAGGTTAACCCTCAGTGGAATATGACATTCAGGTGGGCATTGTTGCTCTATGGTATATTATGAAAACCATCGGGGTCAACTGAAAAGAATCCATGCCAATTTGGTTTCCAGCGTCTTCTGGTGTTTCCCTCATCCAAGGGATCTGCTTGTAAAGGGCATATTTGTTTTGCATCGAGACGTCCAGTTGCTAAGAGGGAAGAAGGACTGGTGGCAGCATGGAGCCGTGCTGCAATGCTGGAGCAGGGCTGCCGCGTCAGCCTCTTCAGGCATGTTCGCATTTGTTTTCAAGTGTTGAGAGGTGCTGCACCAGCAGCCTGCAAACTTCTCACGTAGAAATGAGGGCATCTGTTCCCGTGCAGTGCTAAGGCCTATGCATATCTTGAACCACGCTCACCTTGACCTACACTAAGAAAACAATAAATTTTGATGTAATTGTGGGCTGACTATGTATACAGAGGTGAATTTTACCCCACCTTAATGTTGTTCCCTTGGGATACTGCTTCTTCTTGGCTTTCCTAGGTATGGACTGTGAAAGTATGCGTTACGTGGTGGACCTGGCTTTTCCCCTGTGCAGTACCCATTTATTTCCTTTTTCATCAGGCCGCTTCCATGGATAAATTTGTAGAGATGCAAATTACAAGGAACAAACATTTTCAAGTGCTTGTTCCACTGCAACAATCAAAATAATTCCCATTATTAATTAATGAACACAACCAAATAAAAAACTAGCAACAGCTAAAATAGGTGAACTTAAAAGCACAACCTGGTGAAAAAGCTCCAATTCTTTCTTTGCAGTCAGGCAGATGTTATGTGTTTGGTTTTTTTTCAGGTTCTTCCCCATACCGGGCTCCTGTCTCACAGCTTGTGCTTGGTCATGCTCCTATGCAATATGTTGTGTCAGTCTCCGGACATTGTCTCTTCTCTTCTATTTTACGCTGTGTGCCTTCCTGGCAGTGAAAATGTCTGCTTTGTAATTTCTGGAGGGTGCAACACATTCTGGGGGCCACAGAGGTACCCCTACCGGTGTTTCTTCTTTTTTCTTGAGAAGTACCAGGCCACAGCAGTGAGGATCCACATTTTTAAAGATGACAAATCAAGCTGAGGTGTGCAGCAGTGGCTGTTTAACCTGCAGCATGTAAGTTTCAAACCTTAAAACGTTTTGATGCCAGAGTCAGGATGTCCCACTCACTGCAAAAGGGGAAGGTAGCTCCTGCTGCTACCTGAGGAAAGGAAAGAAATGAAAGGCGGTATAAATATGGTAGTCTGCGGGAAAATACCTGCTGAACCAGCCCTGATGGGAAGCAGCTGCTCTCAGCCAACTGCTCAAGGAAGGGAAGAAAGTCAGAGGTCCCAAAGAGATGGAGAGAAGTGGGGAAGAGGGAGCAAGAGGAGAGCAGATGCTGAGATGATGGGTGGAGGGTTGTGGGAGCATTGACTGTACCTTCCACTTATATCTTGCCCTTACTGCAGATGTGGTGCATCACCCTGGCATTGTCAAAATGGGAACCCATGACATATGTGGCAAGGGGGAAGCAGGGTGAGAATAAAACCAGATGTCAGATGGGAAAGGGGGGGAGGAGAAGGTTTGTTAGAAATACAAAATATTGTTTGTTTTTTAAAATAAAAAACAGTAGGAAGTGTGATGAAGGAAGCTGAGTGTAGGCGGGAAGGAGTGTAGAAGGAAGAGAAAAGGAAAAGAAGGGGGGAGGAGAGATCTGAGGAAGGGTGAAGGGAAGATCAGGGCAGAGCTCTCTCCTTTAACTCGATATACCATTTGAAATGGCTATATATAGTTAAGAAATACTAACATATGGCACTCATATAGCATATGGCACTCAAAATAGTTAAGAAATACACTTGTCTTACAGCCAAATGCTGCCTTCAGTTGCATGAGTGTAAGTGAGGATAGGATTTATTTCATACAAGAATGTTTCTCAGATTGCTCTGACTGTTAAAATAAAATGATGGGAGGAGCTTCCCTTCAATTTTATCTTGAACTCTTTTTCCTCTGTGTGCAGAAACTGAATCCCCAGGGAAGAGAGGAATATATATGTACCAGAAAGGTTCCCTCCACCCTCCCAATCTCTCTCTGGCTTTGAGTTTGGAAAAGCTCTTGCTGAGGGTTCACAGAAGTCAATGGAGAGACTTACAGCCATTTCAACAGCCGCTTAGTAGGCTCACAATATCCTCAAATCTGGGACAGTTTTATAGGTTTTATTTTTATTTTCTTAATTTCACTTTGTCAAAATACTTCGTTCCATGTGGAGATTAAAGAATACGCACAAAGCCATACTGCCAAAGGAGATCTTTCTTTGGAAACTGTATGGATTTGTGAACTAAGTGAGAGTGGAAAATCCTGATTTCTGTTTCTCGTTCTGTCCCTGACTGGTCTAAGTAATCATTTGCATCTGCAGAGCAGTTCTTAAACTTCCTGTTGCTTGGTTGTATTTAAAGTTGGAGGTGCCATTTGAAATGGGAGACACAGTATGAAGGATGTTGCATACATGTGTGGAAAGGAGTAGTCCCTGTTCCTTAAGAGTATTATAAATGGACAAGAGACAATGGGAGGTGAATGGAACAATTATCATCCCATCTGAAAAGCTAATTTTTACTGTATGAAGGAAACACTTTAATACTTTCCTACTTAAAGAAGTCCCACCACTAGAACCAGGATAATACTTACCAAAAAAACCCATAAATCCAACCATTTGCATCAACAAGTAAGAAAACAATGTTTATTTTGCCCAAGGGGTTGCTTTTCCTGCTGTTTTTGTTATCTAATGATGGGATCCTGACAGTCCTCAGCTACTGAGGTCATGTTCAACAGCATGGTGAGAATACAGATTTGAGCTCCACGTGCTTGATCTCCTGATCATGGGTCCGGAGGTGTGTTGTTTTAGACCACAGTGGCTGTTTAACTTTTTCTTTCTCACTTAAGCGTGCCAATGGACATCTTTGAGCAGAATATCAGTCCTGACTGCTGCTGTTCTATAGGGGCACAGATGATGAATTTGTGTATTAATAATTGTGGAGGAACAGTGATGATATATGGCAGATTAAGACTAAGTTTCAGGAGGGCACCCACTTTGCTCAGCTTGAATTTCTCTAGGACACCCCCGGACTCATGTCTTGAGCAGTACCTTTTCTATCAAGAAACAGAGAGTGCATATCCTCCTCCTTCAACTAGTCAGTGGAGTTCTTAAAGTGCTATACAGAGTGCTAAGTAATTGGGTTTACAAGCTCATGTTTAGGCAATGTTTTGTGCTGTTGTGTAGCATAAAAACTAGGTATTGTCCTTTCAAAACAGCTGGGCACGTGAAATGTGGTTCCAGTAATGATGGAGATGCCAGGAAAACAATGTCTCCTTTCTAATGCACCTTCCTGCAAGAAAAAGTTGGGGGTCTATTTTCTTGTTTCACAGTCATTCCTGGTTGTAAACACTTGAAACTGTATTCTTCATCCCCCTGTTATATTAAATTTAAAGATATTATAAACAAGGAACTGTATGTGTTATACATCCTATCAATAAATATCATTTTTGGTGAGATGAAAGAAGAAATGGTGTGGTAAATAATATATAGTTTGCTACTGAACTCATAATCCTGGAGGATGGTTTTCTTACTGCAAGCAACTCCTTCAGATCACACAGAATGGCATAATTGTAGGGGTTGGAAGGGACTTTGGAGATCATCTAGTCCAAACCCCCTGCCAAAGCAGGCTCACCCAGAGCAGGCTGGACAGGAACACATCCAGGAGGATTTTCAATATCTCCAGAGAAGGAGACTGCACAACCTCTCTGTGCCGCCTCTTCCAGTTCTCTGTCATCTCTCAAAGTAAAGAAGTTTTTCCTCACATTGAGTTGAAATTTCCTGTGTTCTAGCTTGGGCCTGTTGTCCCTTGTCCTGTCACCTGTCACCACTGAGAAGAGCCTGACCCCATCCTCTTGACACTCGCCCTTTGGACATTTATAATCATTGATGTGGTTCCCTCTCAGTCTGGTCTTCTCCAGGCTAAACAGACCCAGATCTCTCAGCCTTTCGTCCTGAGAGAGGTGCTCCATTCCCTAGATCATCTGTGTAGTCCTCTGCAGGACTCTCTCCAGCAGTTCCCTTCCTTCTTGAAGTGGGGAGCCCAGAACTGGACACCATGCTCCAGATGTGGCCTCCCCAGGGCTGAGTAGAGGGGGAAGATGTTGTCTCTCAACCTGCTGGTCATGTTCTTCTTAATCCACCTCAGGGGACCATTGGCCTTCTTGGACACAAAGGGCACACTGCTGCTCAACAACCCGAAACATGAACACATCTCCCCTAGTTCTGCCACATCTTGTAAGAGTTCTGAATTTTATTAAAGTTTGCTATCTTTTCAGAGATGCTCACTAGGACAGTAATGTCTCATACAACCCAATTAGTGTTATATCACCATCACTCCCTATCATTCTACTCCTGAACTTTTATTGATTCCTCTGCCCACACAGCCTTCCTTACCTTTGTAGTTTTCATGGAGGTTTCCAGAGTGTGAGCCTACACACCACGAAATGACCTGAAAAGCCACAAAGTGCTTAGTGATGTGTATGTTAGTCATCTGCCTAACTAAAAGTTACGCTTATGCCAGTTGTTTGCGGATACCCTAGAATGCTCTTTTGCTTACTATAATTTCTCCTTTAGAGCTCTTAGTCAGAACTTAGTCAGACAACCCCCAAGGGAAAAAATCTCCCACAGACTTCTCATCTTTTTTCTTTTTTTTTTTTTTTTTTTAATGCAACCTCCAGAGTAAGCAGATTTCGTGAATGCACCTTGCAGCTTTGCATTAGTCAGAGTGCTCTAATAAATCACATCATCTTCCCTGCTCTCCCTAGCCTTTGAGCAAGTGGGCAGGGTTTCAGCAACTATTTCCAGTGCCAGCTTCTACACAGGGAAAATCAACATTATTGAATTCTCCTGCTAGGGAATTAGAAATCAATTGCTTTTCTTTTGTCTCTAAACAGTCCTTAGAGAATCAAATAAAAAAGAATCTGTAATTAAAAACTGATTGCTTTTTTTTGCCCTTGAAAACCTAATTTTAAAGCAAATATTTAAATAATAGTAATGTGCCTTCACTTCAAGCCATGTAGCTCATCAAACTCTCAACATTTCCCTCCGCCACCGATACACAGACTGGTCCTTTTGCTGCAGGTCACCCTTTGCTTGCTTTATGCTTAGAGCTCAGGCTTTGCAGCAGCTGGCACCCCACTTTGTCTCTTGCTGTGGCACAGCTGCACACTGACAGGTCTCCAACCAGGTCATTGCTGCCTTCTCCCCCTGGCTCTCTCGGAGACATCACCACTGGTTGTTTCCTGTTACAGTCCTTCTCTGTTACATCAATTGCACTAAAGAAACAGGGAATAAACCTGTGCCCTCTCCAGAGGCTTAAACCTATAGCTGCGAGGAGATTTTTCCTTTCAAGAAGAGGAAAGAATCTGAATAGCCTCTCCCATAAATATCCCACAGTCTTCCTGTAACTTTTTCTAAAATTAAATTCATCCATGTTATGTCTATTCCTTTCCAATGTTTTCCTGATCACACCTTGCGATCCTTACAGTGGAAACAACCGGTTTATATTCCCTGGTGAGCAAAGTGGAAACTTGTTAATGAAAATGTCATCACAGCAAATGCTTTTAATTCTCTCATAACTGCAGGCAGCAGTATGTATAACATTCACTTGCCAGCCCCCTGTATGCCTGTCCATTGCAGCTACTGCTGGCTCTGGGGCAACTGCATGTTCTCTTTCTACAGATGCTAGCAGAAGTTTTGGCTTTTCAAGTGTATTAATTTCATTGGCTAAATTTTGACCCAAAAGAAACTTTTTGCCAAGCGGTATCCAGTCAAAACCCTGGGAGCTCCTGATACCTGGGAGTAAGTCCTTGCATTTCCACAGGTCCTATAAAAAATAAAAAGACCCCAAAGAGTAGTCCTCTCGGTCCACATAGCCTATTAAAATAACATAAAAGTTTAGATATGTTCCTATCCTTATACTCTTGAGCATTTGGGCCCACTAGCATACTTACAAATACCTATATGGCTCATCTCTGGGCCCGGAACCCTGTTCAATAAAACTTAGAAACCTGGGCTTCAAGAGGAAGTCATGCTTAACTCAGTCCCTGTGCCACAGGAGATGAACGAACACGTACAAGGTAGACAACAAAGCAGTCAAAAGTGTAGAATAAATGCATGGTTCTATAGCTCATATAGATGAAATACCTGCTTAGTTTTATATGCACGCTTGCTTATTTGTATGTGTAGCTGCTTAGTTACTCTTAAGACAGAAGCCTGCTGACCAAAAGATGATGCTTTGATGGGCCTGGGAACAGAAAGAAGGTCAGAAGACTTGAGAGAGTTGTTTACAAAAAAAAAACCCCAAGCAGAGCTCCAAGCTGGAAATGGAAATACTATATCAATATTTTTGTGCTCAGGAAGTTGCTTGGAGGTGCAGCTACCGGATTTGCACCTCATCATTTAGGTATTCTGCTGGTCAAATCTTTTTCCCAAGGCACATACCCTGTATTTACCACCAGATTAACCCCCAGCCTCCTGGTATGATATGCTGGCTGTTTTCTGGCAAACACAGCTTGAGTTGCCATTTTTAATAGTTCACACCTCATTTTATACCCTCAGATAAATTGGTACCTTTTCACTCCTGCTACTATTTTTAGAAGAAAATGTTTTCCCTTATGGAGCCAAGGAGATGTGAAACAACAGTATTTAGTAAAAAATCTACCTGTCCTTTTTTCCCTCCTGAATTTTAGGAATTTTGTTCATGAGCTCCTGATACACATACTTCTCCCTCTCACTGTTCTCCTGATAACTCATATATTCTGTGTATTAGGAGACCTATTATGGTACAGGACATCATCAGTTCTGTGAAGGTGAACAAACAAGACCTTCAAAATGGTTGGAGAACTGACTCAGTCAGCACGTTGACCAAAGCAAACTATGTACTTTGTGTTGCATGGGAGACAGTAGCCTGACAACAGTAGCTACACAGGATTACAGTTTAACCATCTTTTATGTTTTATTTTCAGGTGGTTGTTTGGTAGCAGCAGCAGCACCCTGGTGTAGCACTCTGAACTATCGCTATCATTCACCAAGGGCATGAGCCAGAAAAGGGTTGTTCCACAGCAAAAATGATGCAATATCCTTAAGAGGAGATAATTGCATCAACTAATGAAGGGTTCCTAAAACTGCTTTAAGTACTTCTAATCATAGTGCTGAAGATACACAGTGGCTGAAAAGGCATGGTTTTTTGAGACTGTTTTTATTGCATCAGGTCTGGCTGTTTTGGAAGGAGTTATGATAACATAACCTTATACATTGCTATCAATGCTAGCAGGATTGGGGACACTAAGACCTATATTTACAAATTTTCATGCCTTTCTGGCTGTCTTAAGATCTAAGATAAATGTGTGTAGTGATGGTATGTGGCAGATAGAAAAGCAACGCTCTATGCACAATATATGCTACTGATGAGTTCAATTACTATGTACATTGCCAAGTGCAACCTGAACACAACGACAAGAAAATTAGTCCAATTAAATATATAATAAAAACATATATGAGTAGAAACTGCTTTAAATACTTTGTCTCCAGCTTCCCACACTTGAGCCAAGCTGCTTGTTTTCAGATCCAGAGATATATTCCAGATATATATTGCTTAGTTTTACAAGATATAATGTGTTTAATATGTACATTTCCCCTGCTTCTCCTTGGGACTATCTGAGCATCTTCCAGACAATAACAGATTTATCTCAGCAATCACTAAGAAATTTTTGTAAGCCCCTTTTTACTGTTTATCATCAGGGATGCTTAAATCCTCACAGCTGCCATGGTTTTATCGGTACTTCTGACTGCTATGAATTAAAGCCAACAAGGGAGCTCTAATTTTTAGGCATCTTGGTACTGTTGCCTCAACCTGGAGTTAGGAATGAAGGCTGTATGCGCTGCAAGTGGGAAGGATCTTCAAGCAACTAGCTTCAATGGTACAGCAGTAAATAAAAAGGGAACAAATTTATGTGTGTGGTGACTGGAAGTGGGCTGATACTCATGTGCTTGTGCGAGGGGAGTGGGTAAACCCAGTTTGTGTGCATTTTTTCCTAGCTACAAGTGTAGCTAGAAGGTGACTGCGAGTAACATGGTTAAGCAGGTCTCCGTCTTCAGGCTTAAGGGCTTTAATTCTCATCTGTAAAATGATACGTCCTTCCTTTTGGGTTTGGACATGTCTGAAGATGTTTTGTTGTTGGGTACCAGTAAAGGTCAGACTACAGCCTCTTGTGAGTGGAGCGGGTTTCCATTCCTTTGTCAAGGTGAAAAGCAAATTAACATGGGCCTCCCTATGCCAGTTAGTTTCTTACTAGTTTCTAGTGCACAAAAGACAGTGTTAGCAGAAAGAGTATTTTAAGAAACAAGGGCATAGTCATCATTTGAAGTCAAAGGAATTAAGCAACCACTTCCAGTCTTCTGCATTTCCCTTTGATTAATATTCTGGCACCTTTTGCTGACCACATCTAGGCCTCTTCCCAGCAGAGAGCTCCCCAAAGTGACCAAAGGGTTTTTAAATAAAAAAAACCCAACCCTCAAACAAACAAAAAACCTCAAACAAAAAACCTCCCAAAACCAAAAAAAAACTCAAATGAACAAAACCATCCCAAACAACCCTCCCCAATCTCCTCACAAAAAACCCCAACCCAAATTTGATTAAAATAAAAGCCAAGAATGTTTTTATTTTGGAAGACCTCAAAGTAGTGCTAACAGACAGAACAGGCATTTTAAAAGGTGTATATACCTCCTCACTACAGCATGTCTCACCAGGTTGGTTGTTGCTTCCGGACAATTTGGTGATTTTCCTAGTTTAGCAGCAAGTGTTAGTGGATCTTCTTGAGAAGATGCTTCTTCACACCTGGACCCCTGCCTGTCTATTACTTCCCAAAGCTTTCTATGTCACTTGAGACCTTCTTGCCTGCTATTGCACCTTGCAGACTCAGTAGCTGTCAATGTAGGTGTTTACGCTCCCCTTACTAAAGGTACATGTAACATTTGCTGCCACAGCTAATTTTAGTGGCTTTTCTCTCACCATGTAGGTTATGGTGGAGTCCACGCTGGCACAGGACTCTCCATCCATGAAATAGGAAGTTCAGGCCACTAACAGAGAGGTGCAGTTTGGATCGTGAGGGTCAGGTGCCTAAAAATGAGCGGCAGTCATGCCCAGTGCAGGGCTGTGCACTTAGAATGGGGGGACAGACCTACAGCAGAGCCGGAATGTGACACCATTTCTTTTTATAAAACCAAGAGAGTATATTTTCCATGTATTTCCCCTCCGTTTTGAATTCAGGTCAGAAACAAGCATTATTCTTAATGGAGACAGTAATAGAAGCAGGTGGGATTTGAAAGCAACTGTATGAAAGAAACGCAAGTATCAAAATGTAAAAAAAGTTTCATATTTTTACTGAGCCTGCTTTTCTGCCAGTCAGAGAAAAAGACTGAAGGGTGGTAGGAGAGAAGAGCCTAATAGGAACTTCATAGAATCATAGAATGGTCCAGGTTGGAAGGAAGGGTCCTCCAAAGGTCATCTAGTCTGACCTCCCCGCAGTCAGCAGGGAAACCCCCAACTAAACCAGGTTGCCCAGGGCCTCCTCAAGCCTCAACTTGAATATCTCCAAGGAAGGTCCCTGGGCAACCTGTTCCAGTGACCCACCACCCTCAGAGTAATGAATCTCTTCCTAATATCCCATCTAAATCTGCTCTTCTCCAGCTTGAAGCCATTGCCCCTCATCCTGTCACTGCAGGCCTTTGTAAATAGGCTCCACCCTGTATCCCCCTTCAGGTACTGGAAGGCTGCTATGAGGTCTCCCCAGAGCCTCCTCTTCTCCAGGCTGAACAACTCCAGCTCCCTAAAGCCTGTCCTCATAGCAAAGGTTCCCCAACCCCTGATCATCTTTGTGGCCGTCCTCTGGAGCTGCTCCATCAGGTCCTTCCTATCTCGAGGGCTCCAGACCTGCACACAGTACTCCAGGTGAGGTCTCACGAGAGCAGAGCAGAGGGGCAGAATCACCTCTCTGGACCTGCTGGCAACACTTCTTTGGATGCAGCCCAGGATATTATTGGCCTTCTGGGCTGCAAGTGCACCCTACCTGCTCATGTCCTGCTTCTCATCCTTCAGCACCCGCAACTCCTTTTCCTCAGGGCTGCTTCAGATTTTTCTCAGGTGTGGGGGTATTGAGATGTTGTCTACCTCAATTCTAATAATGCTTGTGCCTCTGATTTTTCAAGGGAGCAGACTCTCAATTTAGAATAACTCTTTGGAAGAAAAACTTTTATGTTCTTCTAAAAAGTTCAACTATAACAAGGATATTTGACAGACCATATTTGATCTAGCTGAAAAAGACTAGGTTTTCCCCATGAGAATAAACAAATATTTTCTGTCTAATTCAAAAATGTGCATTTTTTCCCTTTTTCTGGGAACAGAGTTATAGCAGGTATGTGCTTGTGGAAGCAGGAGAGGAGGAAGGGCTCCTGCTTCAAAGGGACAGGACATGTCTTTGGGGTGTGAAGTGCAAAAGAGGGTAAAAACCCACTAATAACAACCATACTTGCGGTACTGATGTTAATATCACACATTTTTTACACTGTGGTCTGTGGGATTACTGCCCTTTGCAATGGGCCAACGTTAACAGTATGAGCTTCAACAAGGGCAAGTGCCAGCTCCCCCTGTGCTCAGCACTGGTGAGGCCACACCTTGAGTATGGTGTCCCGTTCTGGACACCTCAACACAAGAGAGATCTAGAGGTGCTGGAGCGAGTGCAGAGGAGGGCAACACAGCTGGAGAAGGGCCTGGAGAATAAGCCTTATGGAGGGCGATTGAAGGAGCTGGGACTGTTTAGTTGGAGGAAGAGGAGGCTGAGGGGAGACCTCATTGCGCTCTACAACTACTTGAAAGGACATTGTAGAGAGGTTGGTGCTGGTCTCTTCTCATAAGTGATTAGCAATAGAACAAGAGGGAATGGCAAGAGTAGAAAAGCTGCAAGAGGGTAGGTTTAGGCTGGACATTAGGAAAAAAATTTTCCCGGAAGTGGTCAGACACTGGAATAAGTTGCCCAGGGAAGGGGTTGAGTCCCCATCCCTGGATATGTTTCAGAGTACATGAGATGTAGTGTTGTGGGATCTGGTGTAGGGGAGAACTTTGTAGAGTAGGGCTGATGGTTGGACTTGATGATCCCAAGTGTCTTTTTGAACCTGAATGATTCTATGATCCTATGTGTTAGGTTAGAGCTTTGGTGGTCCTTGCAGGTGAAATGCAAGTAAAGGCCCTGGGTTTCCTGTGCTTTCCTCCTCCTCCTCTTCCTCCCAATTCCCTCCTTTTTAGAATGAGATTGCAAGCATCTTCATTAGGGGACAGCTGGGAAAAAGTGGTTTCTTCTTTTATTGGAGTCTTTGCTTTTTCTCCAGTGTTTTCTGTTATCACACACTCAAGCTGTACCCTGGCTCGATTCCCTGCTGCACAGGAGCGCTCCTCCAGCGTGCCGCTCCCAGGGCAAGGTGACCAAGTCCCTCACCTTTCTGCCATGAGCCATAACCCATCTTCCCTTTTGAATACAAACCTCCTTTTTTTAATTTACTATTACATTCCTTCCCCATCCCCCACCCCCACCTCCCTATGAAAACATAGTCCATAGGCTGGAAAAATCTGCATTAATTGCCCATCCATTCCTGTTACAAGCCAGCGTGCTGTAGGAGTTCTGGCCCCACCAAGCATTCCCTTGTAGCAGCAAATGGTACTTTACATTGTAGCTCAGGAAGCTTTCTTTTCCCTGCATAGCTGAGTGTTATTGATAAGACTCGGTTCTCTGTTGTCTGAGGACCATTTGTTGCTGGAAGAGGCAAATACTTTGCATTTTTGGTGATAATTTGTTCTACGAGAAAAGGCGACTACTGAAATTAATTGATGGCTCAGTCCTGGTAAAGTGACTTTAATGATAAAGTATGTCACCACATTTGGTATTAAATGGCATTAAATGCCATTGAGGTGAGAGTCACAGTGACAAGGTCCAGGACAGAATAGTCAGGGAGCACTTTTTTTAATTGGTGAGTTTTCTTCAGTAGCAAAAGGTCATTTGAGAACATGCATTTAATAGACTAGAGAAGCCTCTTAGGCATCAGTCCTGGGCCTCACAAAATTCTTGAGGTGGGTGCCAAAATGATGCCAGTTGACACACTGCTATGGTTTATTTCTTTATTTTTCCATCCCACAGTGAGGGGTATGTAAGTCAGTGCTGAAACACGTCTGATAGGTCCTATTAAAGCTTGTACTATGGGTTCCTGAGTTGAGTTGGCTTTGTACTCAACTAAGAACTGCGCTTCTCATACCAGCGCTGACTTTGCCATGAACTGTCAAATGAAGAGAGAAAAAATTGGTACAGAGTTTAGCAAATATTTGACCACAAAGGCAGCTCTTCTATTTCTCTGGGCACTTTCGCAGTGTTTAGGCTTGCTGTCAATTCCAGTCATTGGTGGAAAACATTCACCCCACAGCCCTGCACACAGGGAGGTGCTGTACTGAGGGAGGAACTGGCAAGTTAAGCAAGTATAGCAAGCAAAGACAACTTGTCCAAGCAAATTTGTCTTTCAACCAAGTGAGGGACTGAGGCTCCCAGTTTCCTCAAAAGTTATACTTGTTAAACCAGCAATTCCCAAATGCAGCCACCGGGGACTTTGTGTGCAACCACCATGTAAAAACTCCTCTTTATTACTCTGTTGTGTGCCTGGCAACTGTGACCACTGTGAATTTGCTGTGGCTACGTGTGCGACCACAGCACAAATTAATCTGAGAGCTCTTGAGTCAAGGGTTGTTTTTCTACCACTCTCCTTTAGAACTATTGCGGGCTATGATGTGCTGAAGTGATCATAGGTATTTTAAAACACTGCCACTAAATAGCAATCTTGGAAAGTTAAAAACCACATTGAATCACTTCTAATCAAACTATATTGTAGCCTGATCTGGGATTATACTTTGAAACTCCATGCAGTAACAGGTAGTTAAAGCTGATATTGTTAGGAGCCATTTTTAGCTGTTGTTCCTCAATCTTTCTGTTTAGGTAGCTGGCAGTAAAGGTTTTCTGTGAGTAAATGGAGAATTTACACATGCTCTAAGGTTATAGACTTGAATTTCCATGGCTAGTCCAAAGGAAAAAGCCAACAGCTGAGCTGTAAGTACTGGAAATGTGACATTTATAATAGGCATATTGATGCAGTCTTAGCTGTGGTAAGCAGCAGGGTGGGAGATGTATTAGCACAGTCTACAGAATAGGACCTGGTAAGAATTAAACATTCTTGTTTGCTAATCTTCTAATAACTGAATGCCTGAAGATTCTGTCTCTTGACTTATCTTTAACACTCTGGTGCTGGAAGATGAAACAAAGAGATATATTCGACATGAAAGATTTTTTTAATTGCTGTGATCTCTCTTTAAAAAGTTAGCCTTTGCAGTGGATTGTATATTCTGGTTAAGGTGAGGCCTGCAGTACAACTAGTTCTCTGAAGGTCCTACAAGCAGGGAATATTTAAACCTTCTGTTACCAATAATATTCTTGCCTATTCTGGTGGCTTTGACCATATTGGATTTTAACAATTTTAAGACAACTGTAATTATTGTAGAACATCAAGCCACATTACCCCCATGTCATCTTTGACAGGAGCCATGCCCTTTACAAAAAGATGCAAGAAACCATCTAGGTAATGCCACAGGTAACCAATAAAATAAGGTAGTATTTTTTCTTAATCCCACCTGTTGTAGGGCCAAGAAGATAATACTCCTATGTGTGTTATTAGAGGAGTTAGCTGAGAGCACACACACAAAGTATTATAATTTAATGTCTTTATTCTTTAATGAAACATTCATTTACTGCAATTTATGTTAAAATCTATTCTCTCTCTAATTAGAGAAATTTTACACAGGGTGATAGCCTACTATTTATCCAGGCTGTAACTGTCCTTGTGCAAGTGGTGGTACGGTAATTCAACGCTGCTTAGTCCTAAATGCAAGAAGAATAAGCTATAACACATCTATAATATGTTGACAGCATTCACAGGGGTGGTTACTAAGGAGCAGCTGACTTGAGATAATTTGTTCTTGCATCCATAATCCCTATCATGATAATGCTGGGAAAAGACTGTATAGTGCCAGTCTCCCCAGAATTTGACAATGAGCGTATGCTACACTGTCTTTTTCCTAAATGTATCCTGAGAATTAGTATAATTCTCTAACTATGCGACCACATGCCACTTGTTTCCTCGTATGTCTCTGCCTTGTTTAGTGCAAGTGATTAACCTGGCAAATTATATGACATCGGAAACAAGATACAAGGAGGTGTGCAGCATTTAAGACTGTGTTAGAGGGCATACCATTCAATATCTTCGTATGATGCCAATGTAGAGTACCCAGTTACAATGCAAGAGAGTTAATTTCTGCCCGGAGAGCAGCTGACATAAAGAAAAGAGCGGTGTTGAGCCTGCAAGTCACCATCTGTCGCTTCACAGCAAGCAAAATGTGATCGTTTTGACCTGTAGCACTTTGTTACATGCTAAATGCAGTAGCATGCTGGTAGCATGGTTTGTACTGGTGTAAGAGATTCATGGGGAATCTGGCACTTGTGATTCTGACCCTGCTTCTTCCAGTAGGCTTATGAAAGGTCTTTTCCATGCACATGTGCAGTATAGGTCTAAAAAAGGGGGACCGGCTGTTCCAGAATACCACTGTTGATATGCTTTTGCTTTGAAATCCCTGATAGCAGGTCTTGGAGAAGAACAAAGGATTTAGCCTTTATAAGCTTTTATGACAAGCATGATTACATTGTTTTGTTTTGCTTTGTTTTGTTTTTTAGAGGTCTTTGTAATTTGTACAGGACGTTTGGCAAACTACGACCTTTCCTATATAACTTGGGCTGAGAGGCAACTGCCAATCTAGTCAGGAAAGAGATAAGACTTCATATGGGAGAGGATATAACAAAGTGGATCAAAAGTACTGGCAAAGTTTTGAGTAAAAGCTAGCATGGCATCTGCTTCTACTATATTGACTTTAGTCAGTGATATCAGATTTTTCCCCTCCCCCTTCCATGAGAACTGAATTTATATACAAAGCTTAAAAGAAAAGCAGTGGGGGAAACATTGTTCCTGGGTATAAATGGTGTTAATAAACTGTAAATTCAATAAATATCAGATTTAATCCTCTCTCTCCTCAGAAAACAGTAAGGGAAAAATGATACAGAAGATTGTCAGCTTACATTTCAAGTTGGCTTTGAAATGAGTTAGCAGCAGTAGAAAATCCCCCTCATCTCCAAGTGTTTCCAAGAGTTTTGTTATCAAGGATAATCATTTTGGGGGAAAAAAAGAAAAACATATGCCACATGCAATATGCTCTCAAGATGACTGATCAAAAATACTGTTACTGTATTATGGAGTCTACTTAATGTATCTTTACACAGTATAGCTACTGTAAAACCATGTAATAGTATGAATTTGAGAATGTTTTGAGAGTCATCCAGAATATATAATTTGAAAAATAAAGACTGTAAATGTTTTAATATATTTAATGGCATGCAATTGACTGCAGTAATAACACTGACTGAACAATTCCTGGTGAATTATTTATTCAACACATTTTACTACTACTCCTGCCATGGAGTAGCCCTGACTGAAAGCAAACAAAGCACCTTGTTGGCACTTTTGCAGTGTTTTCCATGCTCAGAGCACTGGAAAAATATTAATTAGTTTTCATGATGCCGTTGTTGTGGATATGTTACACTGGTACTGATTGAGACTGGAGGTTTCATTATACCTGGCAAAGTACCTTGACATACCAAGACCTAGGTCAGCCTCTGAAGAATTTATAAATGGACCAGACAAATAAAGGTCATTGATAAGATGTCCCATCACTGCTGATTTGGAGAGCAGCTGCTCTCAGCTTCTTTACAAAGGGACTCAACCTAGAGTGAAAAATAAAGTGACTTGCCAAAGGTGGCGCAATACATCTAGTGGTAGGTTTATGCTATACCACTACTCATTAATTGAATGAGAGAAATCTGGATGCAAAATTAGACATTTGAGTATATAGCTAATGTTTTTCAACAAGTTACAAGTAATCTAAGGCAGTACTTTAAATTTCAGAGGACATGCTGTTCAAATAATGTGTATGTTATCCGGAAGATGACCTAGCCCGAGAACAGTCTAATATTTTACATATGAAATATACCTTTACAGATATGGATGATTTGCATGGGCTGTTTCCAGCCAGATATACCTCCCAGAAGTTACAGTGAGAAAGTGATGACCATTTGCTGCGCAGCTAGATGGGTAACAGCTCCACATTGTCAGGAGGAGCTCAAAGGGAGGAACAACACATGAAAAGCCACCAGAAGGCTCTTGGGGAGTAATTTTAGGCGAGGGAGCGGGGAACACAACTCAGGGGGAAGAGGGATATAGACAGAAGTGGAGATTACCATGGAAGCGTGAGAAAGTTCCTCCGAGTATAGAAAAGTCTACAGAAGGATTTGAAGAGAAGAATGTGATTAGATGGGTGGGGGAGGAGGGTGATTTTTTTTAGCAGCATAATTGGTGCTATTGAGCGAGAAGGAAGGCAGGCAATTGTAGTTAATCAATTCTAGAGTTGGCAGAATATAATGTAAGGAATGGCAGTAGTTTAGGAAGAAAAGGTTTAGAGGAAGCAAGATTTTTTGGACCTAAATTGTCATCAAGGGAAGAACCCCAAACTCCCAGGTGCTCCCATATCTATAAATCTCAGAGATTTCCTTTAGAACTTACTGTACAGAAATAGCAGTTGTAGAAGAGAATCAGACTACAAGCTTTGAGCATCTAGTGAATGACCAGCAGGATCTTTGTGTTCTCAGGCCTGCTGCCATTTGTCAGTCATCAAAAGGGGAATTTCAAGTGAATAGATTGGCTACGTCTGCCTTTCCTATGGAAGAATACAATCATCTACCCTTGCTTAACAGTTTCCGAGGACTTAGGCATGATTTGTAGCCGAAACATTGAGCCTTTGAGAGAAGGAGTGTTACTGTTATGAGTTACTCTCCTGTGTTAGATGTACAAGAGTCAGACCACATTATGCTAGTGTTTAACTGTTCAAGAGACGAAAACCCGGCTACGTAGCAGGGTCTCCATAACCAGTCAACTTGTCTGTATTTTTAAGGAGGGAGAAAGGGAACATGGTATTTTGAACACGTAGGCAAAAATATCTGGCAAATTGTACTGAGAATATCCATGCTGTGTGTAGACTACTGAATTGCTCCACCTGCATTCGACTGGCAGATGCTGCAAGTGCAATGCACGGGAACCTTACCCCAACAGGCACACCCACACACAACCATGAAACCATGGTGTGATGCAGCTTGTAAAGGGATCCCTCGGCAGTCATCGCCTGACAAGGGCTACAGATTAGCAGGGTCACCAGAGTGGGGTAGGTTTGAATAGTGCAACAACCTTGAAACACATTTGTACAGTTAAAACAGCACCTCAGTGACAATGCACATAAATTTTAATCAGGTCACTTCATCTGGGCAGTGGACAAAGATAACACAGTGGAAGGAGAGAGAGAGTGCGACGGAGAGGGCAAGAGAGCAAGAACTCTCTTTGCTGGAATAGATATTAAATTTCAAGTCTCAAGAGGGAACTGCGAAAACAAAGAAAACATTATAAGAAGTCACACAGGGTATGCTCTGGCAGTAAATCATTCCTAAATGACAAATGCACATGGGGAGGTATTCTTTAATGACACCCGTTAGCAGGTTGGCATCTTTACTAATTTGCCTGCGGGTGGGGGGCAGTGGAGGGCAGGCCCCGGCTGGCCAGCACAGCCTGGCTGATCGCAGCACAGCTGCATTTTCTCAAGACCTGCGTCGTTCTTGAGAACCGGAAAAAGTCCTTTTGAGCCCTGGGCTGATATGCTGTACCATCTTTTGTGCAGCTGTAATTTTGACAGGGGGAGCCAATTTGAACTTCTGTAATCCTCAGCCCCAGACACCTCCAACGCCTGAGACTGTGTGTGTGATTTTTTTTCCAAAGGTTTTTCAGCTGTGCTCTTGAGAAAGTTACTCCATCCAAAGAAAGGAGGAGGGGGGGGCAGGGGGTTAGAAAAAAACATCTGTCTGACTTTGTCCAGGAGATTGTTTCTATAGCTGTAACATTTTGAAAAGCAGAAAAAAAAAAGTTATTTTTCCAAGCCTGCCTAACCATTTTTTTCTCTGTGATGCACATCATTTCCTGCCCCTCCTTTCTTTTAACCACTGCTGACCAAAAAAAAAAAAAAGGAGAAGGGAAAAAGGGAAAAATAAACCTAAGAAACTGAACTGATTGAAACTTGACTTTGAATTGCACAATGATCTTAAATTTTCCCAAGACTTATATTTTGGGAGGGAGCTGTTTTATGAATGGATATAAGGCTGACACATGAAACGCGTGGGATCTGTCTGAGTGCCTTGTCTGGGTCAGCTGTGACATCTGGCTCTTATGAATCTGGTGTACTGTGACTCACTAATACACAAATAGTAATCCTTGATAGTATCCGCTTGTGATGCTTTGCGGGTGTTGTCACAAACAATGTCAAATGCCAGAGAGAGGCCTTAATTCTGGCCTGTGGTGCTGCCCTGGGCTGAGACGGATGGTGGGGCTCGGTGCTGGATGGGGATACTGCAGCATGGTGGTTCCCCGAGGAGCTGATGGGCACATGGGTGATGGCAGCTGCCTGGTGTGTAGGTTTCCCTTTGTGTGTGCTGTAGGGGAGGGGGGAGGGTTTGCAGCGGAGTGCTGCTGCCGATAGAGAGGGTGGCTTGCAGAGCAGCTCCTGTCGGATGCTTGTGGTCCCCAACGCTGTTAATGACAGCAAACCTTTTGACCTTTGACCTCTTAGCCCCCTTCTCCCACCCTATGCAAAGGGAGCAGCTTGAAGTTTGGTATCAGAGGGAATTTTGTACCAAGACCTTGGTCTATGGGTGGCATTGGTGCAACAAGGGTGATACCTGTGGAAGGGGAAAATGTCCAGGTTAACAAAGCCCTCCTGAGGACTGTGACATTGCCTAGACTGGCTTAAAGAGCCTATTACAGTGTGATAAGGCGCCCTCCCCCCTCACATTCCCCCCCATGTTGTATTACAGTTCAGGATAAAAAACAGAATTCAGGATAAAAGACAATTCAGAATAAAAGTAGAGTTGCAGTAAGGAGTCAACAAAAGGGGAATTCGCCTCAGGTAACAGCAGCTTTTTTTTCCTAACATGTTCCTGAAACTAAGGGACTCGTGAATTTGGGGTGGTCCAAAAGGTGAGGCAATAGCATGTACAAAGTCTGGCTTGTGTTTCCTGTACCTCTTCTAACTGGAGGGGGATCTAAAGGCTTGATGCTTGCCCTAATTCTACAGCTTTGGCTTTTGGGCTATGGAAAGCTTGATAACTGCCTTTCTGAACTGCTGCATAATGATTTAATAACTTTAATTTGCTGTCTTGAAAGGGGCCACAAATGGTGACCATGGTAAGGGAAAGAGGCAATGTGCTGTGGGACCATGTGGGACCATGCCAGGAATATTATATACAAGCTCAGTGTTTAGTCATGACAAGATGATTTAACCCCTAGTGCCAGAAAAATGGGGATCAGCATTACTTTTACTTGTACACATGGATGACTTTCAAAAGCTTAGGATTCAGGATCAGCGTTGCCAGGTTCTTCCTTCCCGCATTTATGGTGGGAGTGGTATATGCAATATAAAGACCAACATCCTAAATTTTTAAGGTATTTTAGTGTTACTACTTGTGCCTGCCGATCTGTCACCCTGAACAGTGATCTGAGCTGGTGGAAGATGAGGAATTCTTGCTGGGAACCTGTTCTGGAGACTGTGGTATCATCTGTTGGTGGTCACAGGTGTAACCCTGTACCTGCCAGGGCTCCTCCAGAGGCTGCATTGTCACTGTCTTCTTGGTGATGACTTGAATCTGCATAAAAACTAAGGTGAGATCTGTGATGAGCTCTGAGCCCCACATAGGTGTCTGGACCCCCCTAATACTCTCTTTTCCTCACCCCTCAAGTACAGTGCAAGGTAAAGGAGTTGGCTGCATTGCAAGAGTGAATATTTTTTTCTGTCGTTTCTGTTGTAGCAAGAGAGGATTATTTGAGGATTATAGCTATCAGGGGAAAACTCTATTCTAAGTCATTTTTTATATGAGGTGGGATAAGCATTTGGGTTTTTTGCCTATGGCAAGAATTCACATATTGTGTCTGTAAAAGTTTAGAATTGATAGCAGTGATTTATTAGTGGTTCTGTACTACAGCACTACCTAAGATACCTAGCAATAGGTGAAGGCTCTTGCAGCCCTGCGTGTTAATTTTGCTAAGCAGCATGCAAACCCGCAACAAAACACAGCTCTGAAAAACTGACTTTTCAAATGCAAGACGAGAGTCTTGTGCTTCAAGGGGATGAGTGATAAATTTTGAAACAGGAGAAGAAATGTGTTTCAGAAGCTTTTTTGTTGTTGCTTTGTTTCCTTAAATTTCCCCACACATGAACAAAATTTATCCAGAAGAGCCAAGAAACCTGTAATGGATGAAATGTTTTACACATATGTGATGGAAAACTCTGCTCTGCTAAGTCAAAAAGCAGCTTCTGAAGAACTTAATGTGGCTAGAAAGTCACAGGTGCCTGACCCCTCTGGTCCTGTTACATCACTGCCGCATATGCTTGGACTTCTTTCACCATTTTTTTAAACCTGCCATATGGGGAGATCATATTCTGCTAACCCGAATCTTCCAGAATGCTTTGCAGGACCTCATGCCAGAGAAGATTCCCCACATCTCACCCTTTTATCCTCACACAGGAGCATTAGTGAACTAAACATCTCTCATTTCAACTTCCTCCCATCTCCACTTTTTGGCCCGTGGATTATGTCTCTTTTCAGCAGCTGTTTTTCAGCTGACATTTAATCTAAGCTCACATCCTTAAGGTTGATTTCTAATGTTTCCTTGGGAAAAAAAATAAAAACAAAGATGCACAGACACATGCAGGCACAGACTCACACCCTATGAATTCTCTGCCAAACACAAGTAACATTGAAAGCACAGTAATACATGCTTGTGGAGACTGCTGGCATCCCAAACTCATGTTTAGGGTGGGTAACAAACTCTTCACCAGAGCAATACCTACCTCAGGGGACCAATAAGGGGTTATATATAATGCTTTTGCACCTCCGGGAGGCTGATTGAAATCCAGCTCAGGTCTGTAACGACTGTATAAGTTTATTACCATCTGATAACTGCTTAGTGGTCCTCAACCAGAGAACCTCATAAAAGGGAGGAGGAGAAGAGTGCTGTGGTTTCACTGGGCTGAAGCACCAGATCTCTTGGTCCCCTTCCTGGGTCTGACACAGCTTGTATAGCCATAGGCAAGTCCTTTGTAAATGGTGATAATATCCACACACCTCATGGGAGTGTTGTGAGGATATGTTCATTAATATTGCTGAGATGCTTGAATGTGTTGGGAACGAGGAGCTTGGTAGAACTAGAAATGCAGTTATCATGTGTTGGCAACACCAGGGAGATGCTGTGAGATGGATGAGCGTAATAAATGGGCCGCAAATGGGCTGTACTCTCATAAATGATCTGTACATTCTCAGCGCCTGGACGTAACATCTCTTAATGCGAAATGAATTACTACCCCTGTGTGACTTGTCCCACAGAGAAGCAACTAGGAAACTGGTGGGAGAGGTTATATGCATTTTTTAAAGGGAAATAATGCTTGGTACAAATACTTTGAGTTCCGGCCAGCTATAAGGCAGAACATATCAGCCTCCAATCCTGCCGTTCTGGTATACCTCTGCAAATTATAAAATAGGCTGCTGCTTGGTTGTCGGTAAAGAGGAAGCTTCAGTGTTGTGGACCCTGGAGCACCCTACCTGAGGTGCTGCCTGGAGAAAGTCCATGTTTTGAGGACTAAATCTTTGCTTTATGCAAGGAGAAGCAGGGTGGGACCTGCCTTCAGGAGCCACCCAAGTTATATTTCTTCTGCTTCCCCCAGGGTGCAGAGAAGCAATAGGATTCACAGTTTGCAGATCACCATGGCGTCCCTGAGAGCAGAAGAGGGTAGAAGCCAGTATTACCTTTCCCTTGCAACCTGGTGCTTACCTCTGTGTGTCCAGGCCCTGGTTAGAATACGAACACGCTGGTGGTAATGAAGAACAAATAGGGAGGAGGCTTCTGCTGCCATGGGTCCTTTATGGTGGAAGAGTTACCCTCCACAAATGATGGACTATTGGAGATACCTTTACAGCTCCTGGGGGCTGCAGAAGGTATTTTTTCAAGGGGGAAGTATTTTTGTTAGGGATTTAAATCCCAAATTTTGATTGCTTTGTAATGACACATCCCTTGTAACTTCTGATCACCTGGGTACCAGTTTGTTTGCACTGATTGTGCTGTTGAAGTTAATGAAGTTAATGTGAGTAAAAGGTAGGAATATGTTTAGAAGAATCAGGCTCTGAGGTCATTCTTGTGCCTCTTACAGTGGTTTTGAAATATTTTCTTATCTTGTTTTGCCTTAAACGTTTTGCTTAAGGTACATCCAATGGTTGGGAGCATTTTTTTGGTGGCAACAGAAACAGAAGAGTAAATGTTGTGGTTTGACATTTCAGAGAAAAGGAGTTAATTATTGTTACTTGAATTAGCTTTGGTCAGGAGTAAGCTTAAAATGTGGAGCCTTACAGGGAAGTGTTCCATTTACATTAGTGAGCAGTTACCGAAGTTGTTCCGTTGATTTACAGGGGTGGCTCCGGTGAGTGCCAGCCCATCTGTGCAAGCAAGCCCAATGCAACCTGATCCTTCAAACTGAAAATCCTCCCACTAAGCCTGCATTTCAGACAGGTGTGCTGAATTACTTCTGTGCCCTTCTGAATTTCTCAGAGTCCTTACCTCAATATCTTTGCAAAATCTCTGGCTGGCATAACTGCACTTCTGTGAATAACATATTTTCCAGTGCACTGGAGGTCTTGACGCCATGATGTTTAAAATGCAACAGATTGGGAAAAAGAAAGACACAAAATGGAATATTAATTAAATTTCTGCTACAAAAGTTGCTTTCCAATATATTAGGAGAAAATTGTTTTTCGAATAAAGAAGACCCAACTTTGACTTTATAACTGTCAGGAAAATACTGAAACCAATCTTCAGCTTCTAAGATCTTAAAATGTTTTGTAAATGCTTGTGAAAGCATTTTAATTAGTGAAATATTTTACTAGGGGTAAATCTGCCTTTTTCTCTGATGAGTATTGCCTAGCTCTGACTGTGAATGCAGTCCTTCTCTTTCAGCAATGCTTAGTTGCTTTAGTTTGGGGAGTATATTTTGCACTGGAAATTCAGGACATAGGTTCACACTTTTTGATTAATAGAAAAGTAAAAAGGAAGCTGTTGATAAGTTCCTAGAAGAAGCGATCATAGATTAAATCAGAGTGTGATTCAGAGTCCCTCTTGATCTTTTGGCAAAACGTTGGACCTGAATGCTCCATGATATGAGGTCAGTATTCTTATTCCAATATTGTGCTGGCTTAACAATGCTTAGTGTCACTTGCAAGCATAAGTAAAATTACTATATGTCATCTTGGATTTCCTTAAGCTGTAAAAATTAATCATGGCATTAAGTGTTTTCAGGACTTGAACTTTTAATATTATTTCCAGTGATCATAGCACTTGGGGGAAGGGAGGGAAGGAGTGAGAGAGAGAACTGAAAAATCATATGTTGAAAATTTTATTATTCAAGGGGAAAGTATCAGGTAAAACTGTTGCTAGGAAAGACCTGGTGGAAAAACGTGTTGAGCTGTGGGTAAGTGCTGCCAACCATCTGTTCCAAACTCTGCTTCTGTGCTGTGAAGCCCTGTCTTGGCCCTACAAAAGTCTCCAAGATTACACCAGTCTCGTGTTGCATTTCTGGAACAGAGATCTGTCCTTTCAGTGCTCCTAACCAAATGTTTCCTTTAGCCAATAGACATCATTTGTGTCCCTTTCTGAACTTTGCCATGTTACAATATTTGAATTGGGCCATGGCAGTCTAGAGTGAAGTACCTATTTCCTGCAAAGTTTGAGGTGCTTTGGAAGTAGGATTTTCATTCAGCCTGTCCTCTAAATATAAATTTAATGTACCTAAGGTATTAAGAATTCTCCTACCCTTCTCCAAAAACATGATAAAAATCTTGGTAGAGGGTGGGAGTGAGGGAGCAGAAGGAACAAAAAGAAAAAAGCACATATATTCCTCAAAGTTATGGCCTTCACACAGAATTATACTCCAGGGGTTTCACTGATGTTATGTTCTTGTTCCTGATCTGTGTTCGTTCTGGTAATCATGATGTTTATTACTCCGTTGCTTTTTATATAATAAAGCCCATGAAGTCCCTGAGCAGTATGCTATAGCCATGACAGTTACGGCTTTACGGAATCCCATCCTTTTCTCTTGTTCTCTTTGGTCAAGAAGGCTCATCCATTGCCCCAACAGTGACCTTGACACAGTGCCAACTCGGGGAGGGCTAATACCACTGGCCCACCATAACATTATTTACTTTCCTCTATAAAGTTATTGACTTTCCTGGTTCTTTTCTTATCCAAAATATTAAGTATGATCTATGCCAAATATATAGGAAATAAATGAGAGACAGAAAACCACCCAAAAGCCATTACTAGACATAACAAAAATCATATTGGCTCTCCAACTGGCTGGGGTAATGCAGGAAATATATCTGTTTAGAAAGTCATTTCCATTTATTTTTTTCATCCAAATGTAGGGGGATAGAAGGTATGCAGTCATTTTGTGTTATCTTGTCCACTGGCTAATTATAAACTGTTGAAAGCTGTTTATTCATAAAGATAGACTGATTCTGCTCCCAGCCTCCCCCAACACGGCAAATCTACTAGTGGAAATCATTGACATGTGTAATGATCAATATGTTTGTTGTGGGAGTGACTTGAAACTTTGGTGACCAATCAGCAAGGCTACCAGTTCTCCCAATTTTTTAAGGACTGGTTTTTGGACTCATGGAATAATAGGAAACCTCAGAAATAGAGAACAGTATCTCACTTGTAGAGCAAAGAAAAACTTGAAAACCTAAATCTCAATCATTAAAAAGGCAAAAGGTGAAAACTGCCAACTCTTAGTTATTGATGGAGATTCTCTAGGTTTTTCTGCATTTACAGCATCCAGGAAGGTTGATTGCTACTCATGTGTATCCATGTTTTTTTCAGGAACAGAAAAAATCCAAAAGTAGTGTAGTCACACAGAATCACAGAATCACAGAATATCAGGGACTGGAAGTCATTTTAATAGCTTTTTTTCCCCATTGCAACATGTAGCTTGTGTTAGCAAAGAGGAGAGGGACAAGGGGATGGTGTCAAGAGACACGGTGCTTTCTGCAACTCAGCTATCTGTGTGCCTGGCCCGGGACCACAATCAAAGCTGTAAGGCTGCTGGGATATATCTGCATCATGCTGCCCTGTGGCTCAAAATACATAAAAGGGTCTTAGCAAGAGTCCATGTGTCTGTGGTGGTGCAGGCATCAGCTTGGATGTCAGTCAGGGAGATGTCAAGCAAGATGAAGCCAACCTGACTTGATACACAAAAGGCCTCAAAGTGTCTCTTCACCACCCTCCATTGTCATTCCCATGTCAAGAATCTTTTCTTCTTAGCCAGGGTATAACTAATTGCTAATTGCTAATTGCTAATCGCCAAGATAAGAATTTCCCATGAGATGTAAGAGCAGTAGGCACACATTAGAAAGATTTCACAATTGTTATGTGTGCGTTTGACTCTAGTGCTCCTCTCATTCTCAGTTTTGGTAAGTTAAAAGACAAAATCGACAAGGAAGTTGCATGTGATAATGATTAACATTAATCTGTCCATATTGTGAACATTAATTCATTAAGACTTTAGCTGACTGGTTGACATTTAATTCAGTGGGATGGATAGGAAAATACAGAGTGAAAAATTCCAGTAGAATGTGTGATACTGGGTGCAACGAATGTGTGAGAATTAGAATACAGGAGCTAGTTATTAATTTTTGTTTTAATTTTTTTTTTTCTGCAGTGATTCAGTGACTTAATACAGACCACAAGAATGCCTTTCCAATTTGCCAAAGATCTGGGAAAAATCCTCTGACTTTAGCAGGGATATTGGTCTTGACAGAGAAATTTCTGAAGATGGTTTGAAGTTCTGCTACATAGGAAATCAGATTGGATGATCACACTGATTGTTCCTGATCTAAAAACACACAAACCTTCAAGAAATTGCCCAATGAATACCTTCTTAGAGAAGAAGGAAAAAAAATCTGTTTAAGAAATATTTCTGGCTGAATATGTTTAGAGATGCTGGAAATATTTTCATAAAAGCAGGTCTTGCACAAAACAAAATGTCGGTATATTCTTGGTGCAAATTATTTCAGTTGTTAAAATGGTCTTATTTGGAAAACCCTGAATTTCTAGGGGGCAAAAAGGGTTTTAAAACTGAAATACTTTCAGGATCTAGAAGTTGTAAACTGGAGTTAATATTTTTCTCATTTTATGAAGTCCTTTGAGGGGACTTCATGTCAGGGAGCTGGTGGTTCAGGTAAGTACTGGAGCAGTGGGGATATGACCCACACCTGGTGCTCCTGCCCTGTTCCTAGTAAACCCTGTAACAATCCTGTATCCTTTGCTTTTGCTTCATTAATTTCATCTGGAAACTATTCCAGGCCAGGTCTGCCTTCCTGTGCAATTCAGATTACTGAATAGGCTGTAATCTCAGTTGAGCCTTGTAGATGCTAATACTTCACCAATTCTGAGGTTTTGGGGGGCAGACAGGACTATTAGATGGTCTAATCTGACAGTATATTCACACTGGCCATTGGATTTTGGAATGCTTTCAGGAAATAAACTCTTGGATGAAGAGCAGCTGGCTCAAGTTGAACGCAGGCAAGACCAAAGCAATGCTAGTCAGAAAGGGGGAATGCTTTGAAGAGTGGGCCAAGGCAGTGTCTCCACCTTCCATTCATTGAAGACATATGGCCTCCATTTATCAAAATTGTGCAAACCTTCTGGGTCCTGCCTGGCTCTGATGGCCAGGTAGCATTGCTTTCTAAAGATTTCCCTGCTAGCTGGGAAAGGTCCTTTCTTTCCTCCCAGCCAGTGATAACCTGAGGGCAGGAGCACATAGTTCTGCATTCTTGGAACTGATTTGATCTGGATGTTTTATCTGATGGTAGACATGATGCTCACATTCAGGATCGAGTTAATGCAGCTGCCCAGTGGTGTGTTAAATGTCTGTAGGTGTTGCTCTCTTCTTTTTTCTGTGGTGTATGCTACCCCAGACATAGCAATTCAAGTCGTCTCCTGATGCTTGGTGAGCTTCTGATGTCACTTTCAGTAATGAGAGTGGTTAGTGAATCAACAACAGCTAATCAAATCCAAATTTTGATGTATGAACCATCATGACAATAGTCCTCCAACTGAGTGAAGCAGAGAACACATCGCCCAGAACAAAATATGTGAGAACCGGATACAAGACTTTCTTAATCAGAATTGTGGAATCCTCTTGCAGAGAAGATCAGAGAAACCCTGAGTCTGACTGATCTTGAAAGAGGCTGCCTTTTTTTTCCATCTGTCTTATTTTTGATTCAACAACTTTTTATTCCACTTATGACTGTCCACCAACTGGATTTAACTCCAATGACCACCAGTCTTTGCACCCAACCATCTAGCCAGTTTTTTACCCAGTGAAGTGTGCATCTGTCCAAACCATGAGCATCCATTTTTTCCAGGAGAATGCTGTGGGAAACAGTGTCAAAGGCCTCACTAAGTAATATCCACAGCCTTTTTCTCATCCACTAATCAGGTCACCTTGTCATAGAAGATCAGGTGAGTCAATCGGGATCTGCCTTTGATGAACCCATGCTGACTGGACCTGATGTCCTGATTGTCTTGTATGTGCTGTGTGACGGCACTCAAGATGATCTGCTCCATATCCTTCCCTAGTACCAAGGTAAGATTGACAGGACTGTAATTCCATGGATCCTCCCTCTGGCTCTTCTTGTAGAAGAGTGTGGGCATCACATTTGCCAGCTTCCATTCAACTGGGACCTCCCCAGTTTGCTAGGACTGCTAATGAATGATGGAAAGTGGCTTAGTAAGCACTTCTGCCAGCTGCCTCAGTACCCTTAGGTAGATTTCATCCAGCCCCATCATTTTGTGTATGTCTATGTAGCATAACAAGTCACTAACCATTCCCTTGGGTTAAGAGGGCTTCATTCTGCTCCCCATCCCTGTTGTCCAGCTCAGGGAGCCATGTACCCCACGAACAACTGATCGTACTATTAAAGATTGAAGCAAAGAAGGCATTAACTACCTCAGGCTTTTCCTCATCCTCGGTCACTACGATTCCTCATGCATGCAATAGAGTATGGAGATACTCCTTAAGCCCTCCTTTTTTTGCTAATGTATTTATATAATATTTTTTTTATCTTTTACAGTGATAGCTTGATTAAGTTCTAGCTGGGCTTTGTCCCTTCTAATTTTCTTGCTACACAACCTCATGATGTTCTTGTAGACTTCCTGAGTTTTATGCCTCTTCTTCCAAAGATCATAACCTATGTAAAGGGAATCTGTTTTCCTTCAATTTTAGGCATATGTGATGAATTTAAGTGAATTACACTGTATTATATTAAAAGAGAGAATGTGATATGTCATAATCAATATTGTCCAGATTGGGTCAGAGATTCATGACCCTTTAACATATGCACATTTTTCGTGTGGACTGTAATCATCCATCACCTATGCTACTTGTTACTCAGAAATTTTTTCAAGGGTCTGTTTATGAGAAATCTGGAGTACGTTGAGTGCAAGAAGAGAGAATTTAGGGTTCTTCTGGTATCTTCAGCATGTCAGGTAGAAAAATGAAAGTATTAATTTTAAAACATGGATCTTGATTTCTGAAGATAATTGGAGACCTGGCATCTGTAAATTATTGCAGATTTTTCGAAGGCTTTGATTGTCCTCAAGCTAAATTGCTCCAAACCTATTAAAGACAGAGGCAAGCCCTCCTCCTTTCCTATTTCCTGGATAAACATGAAGGCATGATCTTGCTGTATACTTCTTCCAAAGCTGCCTTGACTTGATGACAGACACTCTGCAGGTGTAGTGTAAAAGTGGAGTACATGGCTGGATTAGACCTGAACAACAGTAATTATTTGCCTCAACAGCATCCCACAGGGGCAAATGATAGGACATATAGAAATTAAACTTATTTTGAACCCTGAGTTGTTCAAAGTTCTAAATTTCTTCCTCACAGAGAAGGAATAAGTACTTTTTTTTTCTGTCTTCATACCAATTAAAATTATTATTCTGATTCATATGAAAATTAATTATCTGTATCAGTTGTTCAGCTATGACACAGTAGTGGAAAGGCATAACAGCAGCGTATAGCCAGCTTTCCTCTTCTGCAACAGTTTTTACTTTAGACAATTTCCCCAAAGACAGCAAGAGTATGGAGAAAAGCTCTGGATGGAGAAGAGCAATCTTAATTCTTTCTACCCTAGGAAGCTCTTGAACTGTGAGAAGCAACTCTTTTTGTGAAGACCGAGAAGATAAGTATCCATAAAAGAACTTAAGACTATATGCAAAAAATTGGAGCTCTATTGATCTGTTTGGTTTTGTTTTTTCTCAGTTGGGTTTAAGGGCATGGAAAGCTGCCTGTCTTCTGGGTGCAGAGTCAGCAGGGGGTGCCCTGCTTCTTCAGGACATGGGTGAGGATTTCCTGCCCTAGAGAGAGACGGAAGGGCTTGGTACCTATGGTGAGGCACCACTCTCAGTGACTTGTACTTGCGGGAGAGAATTATTGTACTTGTGGGAAAGAATTAATCACCGTAGGCCATGTCCTTAGCCCTTCAATCCTTCCCTGTCTAAGCAAGGCCCAAGTAAGCAGGTGAGTCAAGGCTGGGTGCTCTGTTGCTCTTATCTTAGTAATACCATTAGCACTCCATTAGAGAAGAGGTGGTGGTTTGAACAGGTACCAGTGGATTATGGATAAAACCAGATTCCTAGCTTTGCCTCCAAAACCATGAACAGGTCCTAAAGAAACAGAAGATTTTTGTGTTACACAAGGAGGACAGCCTTTGTGACTGCATCCCCATGAGACAGAGCTCCACACGGGAGGTGTGTGCAGCAGTGTCGGGGAAATATTGCACTTCAGCTGAGGAAATATTCTGTCCTGGTTGTTAGGGATGGCACAAAGACAGAAATAACTGATGAGGACTACCCATTACTCAGGCTATCAAGACTTCATCAGCGTAACGCCATAACGCAGAAAATAGACATAAAATAACCAGAAAATAGCACAGAACATAGCCACATACAGTTAGGCAATTATTTATCTTGATTTGCAGATGACCGGAGTTGGGAGCTAGGACTTTATTCTACTTCTCTGTGGTCTCTGTAAGATACTTGGACAAGTCCTTCATTTAAAACTCAGTTTCGTGAGAGCAGCTTTGATTAACATGGGGTGCCTCTTAGGGGGTGACCTTGAGAATAGTTTAGTGATGGTCCATCCATTGGGGCTTTCCTCTGGAGACCATGAGAGGGCTGTGGTATAGATCTGGCTCTGCATATGCTGGCTGCAACCTGCAGCGCAGTGGGTAGCGCAGTCACTCACGTGGTGGAGCAAAACAGGTACATAAAGGTTTTTTCAGTTTCATTTGAGTTTCTGGAGTGGTGCAGAGGCATCAAAAGCAAGAAAAGGCTCTAACCCACTAATCCAGCCTTGTGGTTGGATTCAATGCGGTGCTCTCGCTTTCAAATTTAGGTATCCCAGGGTACACCTGCAAGTTGCAGGTTCTGGCATCATTTCGGTGTGAGATAATTGGGTGGGAAGATGGACATCGGAGCAAGGTAACAAAGAAACGAACTGACCATTGCCATGCAGATCTTGAAGGTCCACAGAGTATGCCATTTGGCTGATAATGACTCAAACATTATACTAAGGGATTAAGAAGTTTCTATTCTCCCTGAAATAGTTACAAATACGAGCAGACATTTGAAAAAATAAACTGTTACTAACCCTCTTAAGAAACACTTGCAGACAAGTTTTGTCATGATGGAAAATCCATATTTTGAAGCAAAAAGTTGCTTCTTTATTAATTTTTGTTGTTGACATTGTTATGGATTGCTACATTGTGACTCCACAGTAGTCCTTGGTCTATTCCAAAGTCTAATAGGGGGAAGGAAAAAAGATCTCTAAGACATATTTGCCCTTTAAATAAAAAAGAGTTCCTATGGTGCAGCTGAGGTCAGGAAGAAGCAGATCTTAGCACGGGTCTGGAACCATGCCCTACTATGTCTGCAACTAGCCTTGGTTAAAGAGTGGGAGAGGGTGTAACCTCTGGACTAAAGTAATTGACACCTGAACCCTATAGGAGGATTTTCATTCTAGTCAAGGGAAGAATATTAGGAAAACAGCATCTTCGCAGGAGGGAAGTTGGTGAATCCCTATGCTATACAAAGCAGTAAAATTTCTCGCTGACAATGGAGGGACAGTTTTGGTGAACTATGAATCTTTGTTCCCTGCAATAATACCATTTGTCATGTTCTTGACTTAATATATGAAGCATTTAAGAGAAGGAGGAAAAACCTCAGACAAACCTTAACAAATTTCCATTTCCAAGAGACGGAGCAGCTTATGCCCTGGCAGGGTGCCATGGTGTGACGTAGGGCTTTGTGGAAATCGTGTTGCAATGGTGAACAACTCGGAACAGAGTGCTGAGCTGTCAGATAAATCACAGTTGGTGAATGTTAACTTCAATTTGTTATGTTTTGAAGGCAAATACCATACCCACGTACCAGACAGGGCAGGGTTAGACTGTGGGTGTGAAGAAGGGAGGAAGGCAGACCAGAGGAAGGAAGATATCCTTTGTAAATAAATGGAAATGTCAGTCTTCCCATTTACTTAGGCTGCATTGCTCATGACCCTGTTATACCAATGGCCTGTGGGGTGAGTTAGTGAAAGACCATTTCTGTCCTCCCAGTTGCCACAGGATGAGAGTTGTGTTAAATGAGACTTATACTGTAATAGATTTATTAATAAAACTTCTAGTCACAGCCAAACCCATGTGAAACACCCACAAAAATCTTTTGGCCCTATCCTGTTACGTGTCCTTTGCAGATACCACATATATTTTTAGCTCTGTAAACTACAACAATTGCCCGTTATTTTTTTATTGTAGTTAATGTTTACATTACAGTGGTGCACACTGTTTTCAGTCAGAAAACACTCTTTTGTGATTAGTATATATAAAAACAAACAGGAACTTGTGGAATTATAATATAGGGTTCCATTTATATTTAGGTGCAGCAGAAATGGTGGTGATTACCATGATATACATAAAACAAGTATTTGCAGACTTTACACATTTTATTCAGTACAGCTTCTCAGAGTAATGTTGTCTATATTTGCAATGGAAAATAATAATTGTTATACAGAGTGATGTCCCCAATCTCTAAGCACATAAAAGACAAAGAGTTTTTAAAATGGTTGAAGAGATGACTAAAAAGAAATAACTAAAAACGTATTTGCAGTTAAAAATGAACCTTTCTAGGAAAACGTTTGTGCTTTCCTACTTTCACTTTTGTGACTGGCTAATGACAATAGAAGAAAAAGAACAAGTCAGCTCCTCTGTTTATTTTATTCTTGGAGGTTTTACCTAACAAAGTTTGTATTCCAAAGAGGTGCATAATTAGGGCAACACAGAAGCATTTTATCGATGCACTGTTATAGAAGTAAGGCAGAAAGCAAGCTCAGTTCTAGGCATTGGCTGGCGTAGTCTGTTACAAACAGTAGCGTACTGTAAACTCTCTGATGCTGTTCCAAAAGGTCCTAGTACACCGTGTCAGGAACAATGGATACAATTGGGCCAACTGTATTACAGCTCCTTTCTCATGCCTCTGGCAAGTAACAGGATTCCCTAGGACTTGAATATGGTTCTGAGCCATTGCTCTTCCAGCCAACTGTCTAAGCAGCTTCTGAACAAGTCGAAGCCACTTGGCTTTGATGTTCAGTGGGACACAGAGCAGCAACTCTGCCAGACAGAGGCAACACTTATATCAGGGCATCTTCCTGCATTTTCTGCAGGTTAAGTAGCCTCAAATTTTCTCGTTCTCTACTCTGTAACCAGTTTTGAGCTGTTTGGGAAGACAGGGTGATTTGTTAGTGACCAAAGATTGCCTTGCCCTCCCCACTATAGGTAGTAGTTGGCTGCCTTACTGTTCCAATGAGCAAGCTATGGAAGTGTTTCCACTTCAGGGCTTATATTTAATTATGTGCACAAAAGCTAGCCAATGCATACGGACATGTTACACAACATGTGTTTATCTTGCCTTGCTCATTCGCGCTAAGTCGATATTGGCTGGTGCAACCTGCAGGGAAGCAAGACTACTTTTCAAGCCCTTGAACAGAATGAAGTGCTTCATTTCCAACAGCAGCACACTCTTGTTTGGTCCCATTAGTCTCTTTGGCCTGGTACAGTTAGGTGAACCCTGTTCCTGCAGGCATGTTAAAGTCAGGAGAAGAAAGTAACCTGTCCCTCCTGATTTGGCCAGAATAGAGACTTCTTTCTCTTTCCAAAGACAGTCAGAAACATCTCTTCGCTCACCTCTCTTTTACCCAGCCAGCCAAAGATGGCGGCAACAAGACCTCCTTTTCCCCTTCCCCAGTCCCTCCCATGAGTTATGCTGGTAGTAGATGTGTATCATTACAGTGGCACTAATAAGGTCCCGTGGAGTGCTTGTTCTAGTCTTTAATTGTCTGTTGATATACACAGGGAAGTTCATGCCCTTCAGCATGGCTATTCAGCCCATCTGCAGAGTTGCATTGGCTACCTCTGGTCATGTTTTCAAAGTTTTCTCTTTAATCATCATGGGAAGGTGCTTTAGTATGTTTTATTTGCTCACTGATTTTTGGCTTTGTTTTAATAGAAGTTGAATGTCTGTTGTCTTCACATGGCTTTGAGTGTGCTAGCAGCAGGCACAGATTGGGGATTCTTTTAACTCACCCTTATTCTACACATCGTTTGACACAGTATTTACCTGCAGTCCATGGTTGTATTTCAAAGTGGAGTTGGCAATACACAGCAGAGACTAATAATCAAAGCCTGACTGAAGTATCAGAGAGTGTTGAGATGGCATGGTGCTTTCTAGATGTGTCAAATGTGCTCCATTTACCACCACTTTGCCTGCCACGCTTATGTCAGTTTAGAGATCACACTGTTAATGAATGAACTGCTTGGACATGGTCTGTAGCCTCTTGAGCAATTATTTTAGCCTCTGCCACTGCATTCTCAATTTGGCTAGAAATAACTATGGCTTTCTGTAAAGTTAGTTCTGGTTCAAGCAGTAATTGCTCACATAGCCGTGGTATGGCTGTTCACTTCCAGGCTCCACAGACATATCCCTATGCTCGTATGTATTAAATTCTGTAAGTTAGCATCATTAGTATTGGGTTCCTCCATTTTCTGAATATGATGGAGTATGTTAAGGGGGAGTTTTTCATATTCAGTGGCCATAAGTAGCTGAAAGCTCTAGCAAAAGTTAAAAGCATAAAGAGTATTCAAAAGCCAGACTACAGTGGGCAATAGCAGGGAGACTTGTTTCTCAGTGCTTGGGTGTTAGTTCTCATTAGCAGCAAGATTATATTTCTGGGAAATTTAAAAAACACTTTGTAGATAAATCATTATTTTTAATACTGGCTGTGTTTAGAGTCCTGAATAGGTTCAGAATCCTGTCGTGATAGGGACAGCAGAAACACACGTGAGAGACCCTGTATCAAAACACAAGGCATCAAAACAGGCCTGATGGATTAAGTAGATTATTGAGAAAAGATGAAGTAACAAAATCTGCATGAGTTTTTGGCATAGACTAACCACGTGCACAATTTACAGGAGTCTGGTGGGGTAATTTCTGCAGTCCCACCATTCTCAACTCACTCAGAGGAAGAACATTGAAACAAGTACTGTGGGGGAGAGGCACCAGGTTTGTTTGATGGCAAAAACTAGGCCTACAATACAAGTTGCTTTACCCCAGGACCTTCTAGCTAACAGGTAAGGTTTTATCCCAGAATGCCAATGAAGCAAGTTGTGGTGTCAGCTAACAAATGTCCAAGGTAACACTTCACCTAACATAGTGGGAGGAAACTGGACAACTGGGAGGGCTGACTAGAAACAGTGTGCCATGTAACAGGGACTTTGGAAAAAGTGTCATAGCGAGTCTCGAATAGTTGATATATTTCAAACAGGCATCCAGAAATCTGGGTGGTTATCTGAGCTAAACTGAACCTTTAAAGATTAACCCATCATTAATAAGTTCATTCCCAGGATTAATGGCCATGCAGTACAGTATGTGGGTGTTTCGTGAAGCCACAAATAAATTATGAAGGTTAGTAAGTGTTTCTCTGAATAAGGACGATTATTCCCCAGAGAACCACAAAATATGCTATTAAGACCTTAACAAAATAGGCGGCCTCTACCATTTTGAGATTGTGGCTTGTTTTGTTAAATAAGGCAGTAATTGTTTTTGTTTTAATAGTGTGACTGGCCAGGTATTCCTGCTTGAGAACTTTCTCTGTTTCCCAGGGTGAGAAGGTCAAATCCAACCCTTTAAAATTTGATTTGGAAAATAGAACTAAGGTGGGGAGGAGGAGACGTCAAACAGAACGAGGTTATGTGTGGAGTTACGGGTCTACGGGAACACTCACAAAACAGATCCTGCATGCCCAGGTCAGTGACAGTCTTCACCAGGTTATGCATGAATGCACAAATGAATTAATGCTGGGGATTTTCCATGCAAAGAGATAAGGGTGACCTTTACACAGCCACTAGCTAGGATGCCACTGCAGGAGCTCTTATTTGAAATATCGAAGATGATAGAAATATCTAAGATGACGTAACAGCCTTTGAGCACCTTGTTCCACGTGATATGAATTGATGAATGATACCACTGGGAGAACAGCACCGTACTTGATTAGCACTGAGACACAGGGAGGAAGATGGCTCAGACAGAAACGCCTGTAAGGACAACACAAATAAGTAGACACTGAGACTGACAAGGATGTAAGAATAGAAAGAAATGAGCAAAAACTGTTGGTGGTTATTTTGGTGTTTCTGGGAGACCTTTGCCATCCATCTCCAGATGACTGTACATCCAGCAGAGATAAACTGGCCATGCCAGCTTGAGTTTTGTGCCCTCTCAGTAAGGTTCAGAGTTTCGCTGGTTGTAACTTGAAATGTTTTCTTGAAGGACACAAGGGCTCTTTTCCAGCAGACTCCTTTGAAGCAATGGAAATTAAATGACCACTGATTTTCAGAGATCCACAAATCGACATTGCTGTAAATACTACTCTCTCTTGGTCTGGGCTACAGCTGCACAGTTAAGAGGAACTTTGCAGAGCTTCTGTTGTCTAATCTCATATGTCATGATTCTACAGCTTCTTAGAACATGACAGAAAAAACCCAACCCACCAATCTTTGGTTAGTGTAATGAATTTCAGACGAGCTGGTCCAAAAATGGACCCTGTGGTCATCATGCAAAAGTCAATGCTTTCCAGGGGTGATGACACTTTGTTACCATAATATTTCCTTATGGTTAAAAGAGGAAATAAATGTTCCATCTCAGATATCACTGTGTGATAACTGTTGGCATATATTTGCCAATGTTAAGTAGTTCCTGATGTTAACTGATTTGGTATGGAAACTAGGTGAAAAGAGGTGGCTCTAGCTGAGTTTTTCTGCAAATTTCCGGTTCTAAAGCTAGTAACAAACCTCAAGGCATGAAAATGAAGGCAGAATGACCTCAGCCCAATTCAGATGCTGTACATGAACATTCTGTGGGCAGAATTTGAAATTTCTCTCTTGATCTGAGTCCAAAAACTGCAGCTAGAATCCACTTTAATCAAACCGAAGAAGAAGCTTGCATAAACGCCTTCAAACAAAACCTGCCAATTTCTGTAGAGCTCTGCTGACAAGCAGTTATTTTTCCTGTGTTAATATTGTTAGAGGAAAGTATTTGAACAGGAAAATAAACAAAAAGGTGAATTGACTTGAGGTTGAGTGGGAGAAGGAGGATAGATGAAGTCAGTGGGAGCTTTGCCATGGATTTTACTGGACTGAGGACTTCATGCATTCTATTTCCCTCTAGATGTTTGCAGAGAATTGAGATGCTGAGTATTGAAACCAATCTCCATGTGCCAGTTAGCGTCAAGAAAATGTGTGCGTGTTTGTGTCTGCAAGTGAGTGTGCATGCATGCGCTTCTTATTAAGACATCCTTTTGCTGTTTCAAATTTAACTTAAAAACTAATTCTTTAACATGAGAACTCAAATGATGTGGCACTGGCAGAAGCACAGGGGCAGCAATATGAGCTGCTCCTCAGCTAGTTCCAGTGCGCATTTGTTCTGACTGGAATCTGCCTTGCCTTCTGACCCCAGTTTCCCCAGAAATATTAGGAGATAATCATGTTACATCTCTAGGTGTTAGTTTGTCATGCTAGCACACAGAGATCACCTTCCTCATTTCCCTTCAGTAGGAAACTGTAATGAATTAATTTAGGTAGTGCTGAACAATTTTATGTACATGTTTACTTCAGCCCACAAACTGAAACTGGCTTTTTTTTAGAGAGCTGAATGCCAGCTGAATCAATTTTGACTTCCCTCCTTAGGAAGAAGCAACAAGTAGTGTATGCAGTAAGGACTAAGATATTGTGGCTGATAATAAGTGAAGTTTTTGAAGCACATAAAAATCAATTGCTCACCCTGCAGAATTTTTTTGAGAGAAAAAGGAAGAGGGGACTAGTAGGAAAAGGGACAATTTCTGAAAGTAGTGGGTGTTATTGGTGGAAGATCAAAGAAACCAACTAAACACTGGTTCTGAAGAGAAGCACTGTGGCATTTCTTAGTGGAAGCCTGCCAGATAAATCAGTGTAATAAGAAAAAGTCCCAAGGAAGAGTGAGACTCTATGTTTTGAGTTGATGAGTAAGGCATGCTACTTGATACTTTACAAGGTTTCACTGGGAAGAAGTTGACTATGGGATGCTTTTGCACAGGAAGCTGGTGAGATGTATAGGTGCTACATTTGTAAGGGGAAGAGTGGCTGTGTATTCCAAAGTCAAAGAGAAGTGTGGAAAACTCAGTAATTTGGAGAGACATTTGCAATCCTAGTGGGAGGTCCAGGTGATCCTTAGTGGCTTGGAAAATTTGTGTAAACTTTTGCAAACGTCTTCCAAAGTCCTTTCTTGGCTACTGTCAGCCTCTTAGCTCATCATGCAGCTTCCTAATTTCCGTCCAAAAGCAATTGCATGCCTGGCTTGGAGATCTTTAAACTGGGAGAGTTTCAGTGACTACCAGTATCTTTCTTATGTTAATTCATTGTTTGGTTTGTCTTCATCAAATACTGCCACTTCTGTTTAGAGAGAAGAGCATGGTACCAAACCTATAAACAAACAGTATAAATGAGAATAATAGATAATTACTCTGTCAAAGTAAACTATGATCTAGTCAGGATGGAAAATTCTCTTCTGTCCTCTTCTGTAGTAAATGATGACATTAAGAACAGATAACTCCATAATGGAAACTGCTCAGAATTGCTTTATTTTAAATGGCAAGCACTTGGTTAAACATAACAATGAGCAAACAAAATCATCTGTTGAGACTTGACTCTCCGTTAATTGTATACCATAGAGTAGCAGGTGTCTAAGCATGTAATGGTTTGTTTAATCTGTATTTCTGAGTTGATCTGAGGCTGCCAAGAACAAATACTGAGTACTGGAAATTAAATCTTAAGAGATAATTTGGAAAAGGCAAATGCTGGTAGGTCTAGCTGAGTTGTAAAGAGTGATTTGTGAGAATCCTCCTAGGCAAGAAGATGCTTAGTCAAGGCCCATGTCTATGAAGAACTGCACAGCTGACCTGCTGTACCTATATACTACAGGCTTGGTTTCAGTAAAGTAGAAGAGCTTCAGCATTTCATATGAAGCAATATATTTTATAAATGTTAAATTTTCAGATATGTTTCTATTGCCTCCTGACCCAGGAGTTTTTAAAGGTACAAGTGGGTTTTAGACATCAGAAGGGGAATGTCTAAAGTATTATCAAAGGGACTTAAGCATAGCATCTTCCAGAGTGCTTTTCTGAGAATGTGTATGTTTTCTCTATGAACTACCTGTTTATTCTCCCCTTTGATACAGCCTTGTAAAATCTAAATCACAACAGAATCAAGTGTGGTAGGAGATAAAATAGGTAATAAAGGTGGATTGATAATGAAGCATTTGATGCAGTTTCTTTTTGGCTCGTTTCTTGCTGCAGAAAAGGCTTTACTAAGGATTTCTGATTTTCCCAAACTTCTCTATTCCTCTGTTATACTTCAGTACTAGTTATCAGTGGGACTGGATCAGTATATGAAACTGATAAATCCAAATGACACAACTTCTGCAATATTCAGAGAAAATTATGAATACACTTAAAGAGTACATTATTTTGTCAGAGGGATAATTTACTTTCTCAGGTGATATATAAAGCATTTCTTTCACTTATTCCACAAAGATGTAAGAAGGAAAAAAATTGTACATGTCGGTTCAAGGACTTAACACAAAGATCTAGAATTTTTGGTGCAGGTGCAGAATGCCATCATCATGTTGTTTTGATAAACATAAGGGATAATTTGTCATGGTAAAAGTGGAAAATTGAGCTTTGGTTGTTTTTCTTCTGTATTTCAATTGCATGTTAGGATGTTTCCTTTCAAGGATGGCTTATTGCAGTAGCAGTTAGTAAATACGCACTGTTTAGGGAAGATAAAATCATTCCAATGGTACTATCAACAATCAAAACACACTAATTCCCATTTTGCTTTAAACAGAGCAGCATCAGAGAAATGAAAGTGCAGTCTTATAAATGTAGGAAATAAATGTTTGTCTTCACTTTTCCAAAGCAAGAACCACATCCTGTGCGGTGCTCAGCATCTGCTGCCCTAGTCAATATAGCTGAGAGTTGGCTTTTCTCGATAGGTTCGTTCTTCTAGCCAGCAACTGTCCAGCTATAAGAAAGCATCATTGTTTGGCATGAGAAGGGAAAAAGAATTATATCTTTTATGGGAAATCTAAATCATCTTGTCATCATATAACTCAAAGATGGCCAAGTATGTTTTCCCTCAAATTTGTTTAAACAAACAAATGTAATTCTTAGGTTTAGGCCTTGAAAGCCAAGTTTCCGTCCAACATGAATTTAGGACATAAAGATTTGTTTGTGATGGAAACAATGCCAGACACTTCGGCATAGCAGCATAATGGAGTGCCACTAGAATGTAGCTTATAAAACCGGATTCAGGAAAACAGAGCTACTCTGTCTAATTTGGCTTGCGCCGTGTGATTACAATAGCATAATTGTGCAGCTTGGAAGCCGTTCCCTCTCTGATGAAATGATGCAGTATTCAAACACGTGTGAGAGCATTTCTTCGACAAAAGGCCAGGGTTGCAGCCTCTGTATATCCTCCAAGCCCTCCGTTGGGATGGGTCCTCCTCATGCCACCCTGACTTCCCACGGGGACTGTGTGCTCTCACCTGCACGTGGCTCTTGGGGCATCTCATTCCCCTGGTACAATGGCACCATTTTATTAGGGCAGCCCTTTTCTCTGAGCAGTTTGAAGAATGGATTCCTCTGCACAGGAGTCTTTGCTCTTCTCCCATGTTGGGGAGTGGCATATGATTAGTGAAGATTACTTGTACATTCAGGCTGTGTTGGGTGGAAGCACCGTGAGGGTGCATGGGGAAGCACTAAGTGGGAAGTACTCACAATTTCAATTCTTTTGGAGCCTAGTCCAGAGGTTTTTATAAAGTATTTCTAATATTTGAAAGGAGCTGAGGTCCATTTCCTGGGCAAGGATTCTTGATCCAGTAGCAAAACTACAAAAGGAAAGAAGGAATATTATTTTTTTTTCAGTATTATTTACACCTTTGTGTTCAGTTCTTCTGAATGCTTCATCTGCTTCTGTGGTCAGTAGTACTGCACTTTGTATGTGACTGCCATTTTGGTGACAAAAGGAGAAATCAGGTGAGTACTTCCTGTAAGAGAGAGGAGTATAATGTTTTTCCAGAAATATATTATTTGTAAAGAAGAGTTAGAGCATTTTTGTTCTGAAAGCAAAATTATCTCCTTCTAACACTATATTTTAGGTACTGAACATTGAACATGAACATGAAATATTCATTGGGGCTCAAAATATTCCTCTGCTTCATCCCAGACCAAACTTGCCTTTCCTTTTAGTTATGGAGCAAATATGAGGAAATTTTATTTATTATTTCTTTTACTGAGCGTATGAGAGACGATGGGAACTAAATGTATTAAAATATATTTGTACATACAGTCATATGACATGTGTGCTAGTTATAATTTTTAGAAGCCAGCATGTAGATACATGCACTTAAATAGAAAGGACGTAACTTTGGTTAATCTTTGGGTTCTTGGTTTCAAAATGCTGGGTCCTGAGGAAACTGAATGAAATGCTGCTCAAATACTTGTGTGGGAGACTTCTCTGAACATTCTTTGAACTCTCTCGTAACTTCAACTTAATATTCATGCTAAATATATAAAGAGCTAGCAAAAAGAAATTTATAAGTTTCATTTATGAAAGGAGCTCCATCCTGAGGCCTTGTCTCCTTCTGAAAAACAGGCCTTCCATCTACTTTTAGAATATTTGGAGAGAGATCAGTTCAGTAGCTTCTGATCCTGATAGCGCCACAGTCATGGCAGTCAGAGCAAAGGTTTTGGCCTGACACTGAAATCCATATCTTGGTCTATGTTCAGATTTATATTTTTTTATTAGAAGGATTAATGAAATATTTAACCTTTTGCTGTTATGGCCTCCGGTCTAGAAAAAAGTTAGAAATACAAAAATTAGGGGGTTTTGGTGGCAACTGGTGGCAGAATTTCATTTCCCAGCCCTTGTTAAATTTTGAAGGTCAAAATAAAGCTCAAATAGACAAATATATTTCAGAAGCTTTGTTTCCAGACCACAGTAGAGGGGTAAAGTCTCAACCTTCACTTCAGAGAATCATCCAATGAGAGAAGTGTTAATTCTGTGTTATGTAGTTCATTTGCTAGTAACGGTAGTGAGAGATGGAGGGAGACCTGTGAGTTTATTGTCTGTGTTTTAGTTATTTCTTATTGAGCAAATTTAGCATCCACGTTGATGGGAATTGCTTCTGAGTTGGTACTAAGACCTACAGAATATTCTGCTGACAGACTTTCTCAAGGTGTTTAGGAGTTTACATTTTAGATTCTGTACCTGGTAAATCTTTCTGAGCCGCATGGATCACCTTGGCGCTCTCCCATTCCTGTGGGTAATGGTGTCTCCTGCAGAAAGGCAGGCGAAATTTTCCTCTGTGTGTGTGTGTGCATGTGTGTGTGTCTGTGCCTTTGGCTTTCCCTGTGTCCCATACCTAATGTCATGACTGAGTACAACTGCCAGCAGCTCCTTGCTTTGGCACGGCTTGCACACTGGTGCAATCTATATGGCAGTTTGGAAGCTCAGGAATGACTGCATATCTCTTTAGAAAGAGATCTTCAAACGCAGAAAACAGTGAAGGATTGGTTGTTCCAGTCGTGACAAGCCTTTCTCATTCAATGTTTGTACGTATTTGCAGTCTAGATTTGTCTAACGTCAGCTTCAGCTTTTGGACCATACATTCTCCCTTCTCCTCCTCCCTTCTGCATTGAAAATTTCTAAAATTACGTCTGCTGTTACACAGACTATGAAGACACTTCTTTGAGTGATTTTAGGGCAACAACGGAAATAGGATGTGAAACCATAGACTAACCTTGGAGTCTCCTTTTGCCAGTGCCACATGGAAATTGGACCACAGGTCTTTAATTATGCTTTTAAGTCCTGAAATGAGGTCTGCTCAGATGAGCCATGTTGACTTCAATGAAGCCAGGGCAGGCATATGAGCCTCCCTAAGCAAAGATCTTTGTAATTTCACAACTGAACTTAAAACCTACAGATTTTAAGGGGTGTCCAAATATGGTAAAATAAACAGAGAAATACTTCCCTTTTCTTCAACCAAGAGCTGCCATTCACAGCACTAACAAAAAGCCTTTAGTCAATCCTGGGAAATTTCTTACTACTCGAAGGAAGGGAAAAATCCAGCATAGTAAGGGTTGTAGCTGCCTTATTCAACTGCTGTTTCTACCCTGGAGGTAAACAGGAAGAGGATCTGATACACGTAGAGTAACCAAGAAGGTTTAAAGGGGGAATGTGTGATCTTTGCTTCCTGTGAGACAGAGTTAATCACTGTGAGTAGCTGGCAGCATGTGTGTTATTACAGAGAAACCTTTCTGTGTCGTTCACTGTACACACTTCGGTGGCTGTCTTTCTTTGATGACACAAGACGTTCTTTCCTCTCTTCATCATCCTGGGATGTTGTGGGGTTTTCCTGCCCTCTGAGAAGATTTGTTTGCAGTTTTTTGGTTTTTTTTTTTTTTTTTTAATTCCTCTTAGCAAAAATGACTAAATAATGAGGCCAAACAAGGAGATGCCCAGCAGTTCCTATGATGACACATGTCCCTGCCAGTGACTCACACAGTGATTTAAGACTTTCTGTTGATAATTATATTAATGACAATAATAGACATCTGATAAGAAAATTACTTCATTGGTTATGTGTGATTTGTGTGCTGAGCTCTTTCAAGAGCGCAAACTATTTAGTGCTATGAAATAATATACCAGGATTAGAGCTGACCTACACTGTGGAGAAAGATTCAAGTTCAGCTATAGCCTGTGTATATATTAGGGTGTTTGCACTAAGCTAGACATGAGCGAGAGTATTTGAATTCCATTCTGGATCCAGTTCCAGTTCTCAGCTGGCTAGGAAATGCATGTTTGCCATACCAGTTCATATCTTCCTTGGAAAAAGGTAAAAGGAGAATGCTTATCATCAGGAGGTAAAGCCCCTAACTGACCAAACCCCTGATTTATTTGCTGCTTTTTTTGTGTATGTGCTTTAATACATCTTCCTAGACTGTCTGTGCTGTTAATACCTAAGATTGATATAAATGAAGGTGGAGATAAGCCTGAATAACACTCTTTTAGAGGTCTAATAAAAGAGATTGACATCAGTAATTGTAAAACAGCTGGCAGCATTCACGCTCCTATTTAATGAAAGACACAATGGAGGCATGTGTATGTCGACCTTGTGAAAACCAGGCCAGGCAACTGCAGGGACACGTACCAGCACTAGTCTAAATCCTGTAGATTTTAATAAATGCAAATTTAGGTGATCTCCTGAGAGCTTTTCTTTGTCTTCCCTTTCTGTTATTCTGCTTAGCCAATGTGCACCACAGTGGGTCACCTTAGGTATCCAGACGATCTAGGTCACCTTCTCTATCTCAGGTAACTTCAGAGTTATTATAAACATGGGATGTATGGCTGAGGATGGAACTGGCCAGTACAGTTGTGGGACATGGGTATTCAGGGAGCAGATTTAGCTACAGGTAAAACCAGAAGATATAAGTCAGAGTTTTAATTGTGAGAATCAGCTCCACTGCTCCTAAATGTGAGTATTATTTAGTAAAAATTCAGTGTACAGCATTGGACAGTGCTGACCCGCCTTTAGAAATCTTTTTATACCTTAAGTAGCTACTGACTGCTTTAACATACTTTACGGGAAGTAACTACAAAGAAGTACAACATTTGCATAGATATTAACATCTGGAAACTAAAGATGCGTGAAAAGGAGCTCTTGCTTTCTCCATTTCCTAGGGACTAACAGAATTACATTGCTTGGGACCAAGAATTTATTGAATTTGATGCTCAGCTCTGAGATATTAAACATCTCTATAGATTTCTCATGCTTTTTCAAGATGAAATTACCCATTTCCAAAACCCATAATGACCAGAGCTGTTATTAGATTATTGAAATTGTGAGAACAGTAAGAATTCATTGTATATCACTTATGTGTCAATTTTGAGGTGACACTTTGAAGCTGGGCAGTCCTACAATTTTTCAGAGTTGCTGGGCATGATTCTCAGACGGGTGTCAGCATCAACCAGTGGTGGAGCAGATGGCACAGGCTGGGATGCAGGGAAGGACGATTGCCAACCAGCAATGCTCAGTGTATTCTCATCATCTGTGGGCCTTGCAAATATATGCCTTGCCTACATGCCTAGCTATGCCCAGAGTCAAGGTAGACCATCTTGCTTCTTAGGCATTATGTTCTTGTGACCAGATGGACCTTGTTCATGCAACCTCATGACACTGCTGTGCTGACTCTTCCTCTTGTCATCTTCAGCACATGGGGCCTGAGGTGTCTCTTTTTGGATACACTTATGGTTTTGTCATTTGGGTGGGAAGAAGTTCTACCAAAAGAAAAATATATTCTAAATGGAACTTTTACATCTCCAGAGAAGTCCTGGATAGTAAACACTAAAGGCTCAATTCCCAACCACATTGTGGTCATAAACATCAAGAAATTGGAGAAAAAAGGATCACTGGGAGTGTGTCACAGTGCCTGTCATCTACATGGAAATTCTGGGTTCTCAGACTAGACTCAAAACAATAATGGAATTATGCCTCCCAAAGCAGCAGATGTGGGAAAAGCATGTCCTGTTACTCTCCATCTCTGCTGCAGGTCTTGTGACAATTACAGCTAAGTTGGCCAGTGTAAGGCTGCAGTTAAGTCTGCAGCTAAGATGTAGATCCATTAACAGAAATGTCAGTTTACTATAAAGTAGGCTCTTGTGAAATTTCCTAATGGATCCAGCGAGGTGACAAAAAACACAGTAAAACACCCTGAGATTCCCCATCTATTTTTGCAGTTCCAGGAGAATTGAACAAGCAGCTAGAAACCAAAGCCTTTAACTAAGCCAAAGCAAATAAGATATTTTGAGGTTCCTCTTCTATTAGTTACAAAGACACTTAAAACCTTTTTGAGACAGGTGTGCTGCTGCTGGAAAAATAGAAAAGCAAAAATTACTTAAAAGCCTGGAGTTCTTCACAGGGGGCTGGATTCTTTGAGCTACTGGAGGGGGTGGATTTTCTGCAAGGTTTAAAAGCAGAAGGGATAAGATGGAGTTTATAAAACAAGACCGAAGAATAATAAGTAAATAATTAAAAAATTAGCCCAGGATTACAGCCTCACCTCATTACTTCGTACTGGTCAGCTCCTGTGAGCAAAGCTAATCAACAAGCTAACACCTAAGAAAGCAAAAAGTATTGTTTGGCCACAAATATTTATTGAACAGTGCTTATATCAGGATGGTTTATGCTCCTGTCACTGGTACCGGACAAAAACACGGGCATGGTAAGTTTTCCTACTCATTGACTATTAGTCACATCTTGGTTAAATTGAAACATTGTTTTAAATATTACAGAAATGTGGCACTTTGCTCAAATAAGGCATCTGTTCCAGCAAAACGTTATGTTTTGAACAGTAAAAAAAAATAGTTTTCTGTTTTTAAAGAAAGCATGTGGACATGAAGATGACTCAGTTGGTTTGAGTGGTTACTGTATGTGAAGTTATTTTGAATCATGCAAAAATTAAAAATACTTTGAAAGAAATCACTTTCCTGAAATATTACTTTAGTGTTTTTCTTTGCCTTTGTTTTATTTTTATCTTTCCATTATACCAACCACTCAGTGAGGGAGAAAATAGCAAACTTTCACAACTCAAAAAGATCAGGATATTACGAATGTAGTTGTGTAGTTGTGGGATTCTGAATGGAGAGTACAGAGATGAAACATCAGCTGCAACTGAACTTCCCTTAGAGCATTAGGACATGCCAGTTAAAGGTTTAGGTTTTCTCTAAACACTAGGATTATATCTATGACCTTGATAATTTAACGATTCTTTAAATAAGTGGAACTCAGGGGATATTCAAAACCTTATAAAACAGAGGATTCTGAGCAGTGATATTCCCAAAAGCTGTCCAGAACAAAATAGGGGACAACAAAATCCATGAGGATATTTAAATCTAAGGAGCTTCTAAGACTTTTGTAAGACTTTCCAGGGAGGTGGGGCTGTATTTGTCAATTTGCCTAAACATCTTCACTCCATATGCTTTCATATATGCTTTGCTCCTAAACCTTTAATGCATTTTGCATTAAACAGTGATTGAACAAAAAGAAAATTAAACAGAAAATTGTTCTGGGATAATTTCAGGAAGCAGTTTTCCTCCTCCTGGTGATGTGTCCTACCTGCTGCTGGCCTGCTGCTGACCTGCTGTCAAGGCCTTCCAAGAGATGTGCTGGAGCTTTTGGGATTCATGGAGAAGATGCCTGTCCTGGCAGCACAAGCAGAAGAGCCTGCCTCGCACACTCAGGAGCACCTGAAACCCTGAGCTATCCCTGAAGCACACAGGTCCCACAGGTGGGATTCACCTGCAGGCACAGCCATCCCTGTATGCTGAGATTTTTTGCCCAATGGATATTAGTGAAACTGTATTTGGAGAAACATCTGTTTCCATCTGTTACGGAAACAGCCACTTGGAGAATGGTTTTGCGAGCAGTGTTGTGGTGCTCCTGAAATGACCCTGTCACCTACCCTGGCAGAAAGCTCCTGCCTGCCAGTAAAATGTGAGTGCAAAAGGGCATTTCAGAGCATTCAGGGGTTTAGCAGCAGTGTTACATTGATGCTGTTAGGTATGCGCACCTACCATGTTTGCTAAAGTAGCTGGTGTAGTGAATGCTGATACGGTAGAGGAGCAACAAACAGCCAGACATTTTGGCCTGAATTCCTCAGCTGCAAGTGCCAGTCGGAGGAAAAAATCTTTCAAGAGGAGGAAAAAAAAAGAAAAGTGCACACGCGGCTGATCCTTGCTGTATTTATGGATATTCTATGGATCAGAATGTGCTGGGACGATGATCCCCTCACAGGCTGAAATAAAAGAAAGTAAAATGGAAAAAAGTGCTCTCTGCCCAGTTCAGATTAATTCTAAAAAGTATTGTTTTGGCATAAAATTTACAGACCTCTTCTAGAAGCTAAAATAAGAAGACACTGCTGCTAAGGCCTATCAAGGATATATTCTGACATTTGTCCCTTCCCTCCTTTTACCCCTGGTGCTTGCACTAACAAAAAACCACTACAAAGCCAAGAAATTTACCCAGATGCGACAGGACCAAGAAAGAGGCCATATACCTCTGTGGTAAGGGGGACCAGTGACTGCTGTAGAGAAGCTCTGTGTTCCATGGCTGGATGTGAACTCTGTCCTCACATGTGTCAGGAATACTTAAGACTTCTTGTCTGATATCTATCTATATAAAAACAGTATGAAAGGTGGAATAACCCCAAAATCAAGACAGCTTTGCAGTGTGAGTATGGTGCTACTGCATGTGACACTAAGAGTATCAAGTGGAAAGAAGAAAGACCCTACCGCTTGCAAGGCCTGACAGTTTAAATTGTAAAATATTTATATTTGGAAGAGACTTTTAAGATCATCAAGTCCAACCATTAACCTAGCACTGCTAAGTTACCACTAAACCACATCCCTCAGCACTACATCTACAGGTCTTTTAAATGTCTCCAGGGATGGCAATTCAACCCCTTCCCTGGGCAGTCTCTTCCAATGCTTGATAAGCCTTTCAGTGAAGAAGTTTTCCCTCATATCCAATCTAAACCACCCCTGGTGCAACTTGAGGCCATTTCTTCTTGTCCGATCACCTGGGACTTGAGAGAAGAGGCTGACACCACCCCTAATGCTCTACACCTTCTTTTCAGGTAGTTAGAGAGCACAAGAAGGTCTCCTCTCAGACTTCTTTTCTCCAAGCTGAACAACCCCAGCTGCCTCAGATGATAAACCTTGTTCTCCAGACTCCAAGCAGGAGCAGCTGTGGCCTGTTATGGCTGGTGATGGGCAGGGCCATTCAGATGATGTCCTCTTTTCTTCAGCCCCTAAGATGTTGCCTGCATTCTCCAACTGCTCCTGCCCATACTCCAGCCAGCGGAGAAGGGTAAAATCTTCTGTTAATCCAGTGGGTCTGAAGAAAGATATTTTCTATAATGTACTAATTTAAAGCTGGCCTCCTGAAGCTTTTTGGAGCCTGTGAAACCTGGTCTGGAAATGTTATGGTAAGATACTGAATGCTCGCCTTCTGATTAATTAATGAGTACTGTAAAAGTGGTTGGGAAAGTGCCTCATTTAAAAGATGTTGTGAGTTTAGTTGAGAGCTATCATGTGCAAAATAAATAGTATGAGGGGAAAATATGCAATCATTTTCAAAACACTTATAAATGGTTTTGGTTTTTTTTTGTAGCACTCAATTTATTCTGTTTTGTCTCCCAAATCTAATTCTGTCTATATATGTACCATTGACATGAAATTCAAAATGTGATGTTTCCCCCTAATTTTTTGTTTTGGAGTTGATACAGTCCTATAAAATGATTTGTTTGACATAAGACTGAATTTTTGCTGATGGGAAGAGTTAATAAGGACCCTTTACGTAGAGTGTATTTCCTCATACTGTTTTGATGCCTTGTCTTCTAAAACTGACATAAAACAGAAACCCCAGAATTACACAAACATGGATTTGAAGCTCAGTTTGTTGTTTTGGAAGTACTGTAGCGCTGAAGTCGCATGGTGCCCCTATTTTGTCCATTCTCCCTTCTATGGAAACTGTCTATGGAATCAGCCTGAAGTGTGGTTGTGTCATACTGTCGTTTCCCAGATGATTTTGGACACCGCAGAAAAATCATGGTTAGAGGGAGTGTATGAAACGTCTGAACCTTTGAAAGGTTCAAGCATGCAATGAATGTGCTTCATTATCCCAAATGTAGGCTGCCTCCTGCATTCATAAAGCAAATTTTTTTTTTTTTTCAGTAGATGAGTTATGGAAAAAACAGATAATGATTCATGAAAAAAATCCTACTTGCACACAGTTGGATGACCATCTTAGTGCTGCTTGCTTTTTTTCTAAGCACGAGTCTGGGTGTGGGTGCACAGTGGCATGTGGATAGGGGAAGGGAGTACTGTGTGTGCATGTGAGTTTATATATGGAATTAATATATGGATTGGGATATTCTTTTTAAGTCTGTAAAGTGTGCGTGCTGCTTTTATTCATTAGCACCTACAAAGGACTAATTGCCATCAGGCATGTAGGTGGAATTTTTGGCAGGGAGCAAGAAATGCAATAGGTTTGATGACAACCAATGATCTGCCAAAGCCTTGTCAGAAGAAGCAGCTAGTTTTGCTGTCACTCACCCACCCCTTTAAATTCAAATGCAGATGCTTCCAGGGGGTGTGTGGCACCCATCCAAGTCAGGGTTTGAAATGGAGGTCTCCTAGTACTGTATGTACAGACAGGGCTGTAGCTGTGACTGCTGCTGGATGCTTGAGGCGAGAGGGAAATGTGGAAGCTGAATTTGGAGACAAGAGGACACGGGCTGCAATAGTGACAATAGGGCACCTGGTGTGGGAGTGCTTTAGGCTTGTGAACCCCATGAGAGCTGTCACAGGAAGTTCTGGGTTTACGAGGATGATTTTGCTGTGGTACATCACACGACTCAAGTCAACGTAGTACCCGTGTGGCTGAGCTGGTTTCAGACAACACTGAGGTCACATCTGCTGCTGAAGGACCAGAGACACTGCCAACCCAGGAGGCCAGAAAGGGCCTATCTGACCTTGAGGTTAGGCCAAACGCTTTTGCTTTGTCCATTAGCTCCACTTGTTCAGCTGGAAATCAGAGGTCTTGCAGGAATTCTCAGACAAGTCCAGCCTAATGAAAGCAATGTGGCCTGAAAGTGCCAGTACATGAAGGACTTGTGCTGTTGTGAACAGCACATCAGGTGTGGCGAAAAACTTGCCTATAGGGTATTAGTAGAACGGATATCTGCCGTATAGTAAGGTACTACAGGATGCCTGTATAAAAAACATTATATAAACAATGACAATTTTCATCTCGCCATCAAAATAAAACCATTTGGAAGAAAAGTAAAAAAATAAAAAAATAGGATGATACATTGCTATCTATTAGCCTTTCTTTTTGCGGTATTAAGCTCTTTGTCTTTAATTTTGGCTGGAAAATGTGATTCCATTCCTTGCAACTAATATGTTTGGGTCTACAGATGAGTTCCAAACATGTGCGATGTGTAAGATGGACCTGTGTTAATATTGCTTTTGACTTGCAAGCACCTGAGCGTCCTCTTACGGCAGGAGTTGAAGAATTTTGTCTAATACAAAGAATTGTCTTTACAGCTTTTTCGGGGGGTATTCTAAGAATAAATGTAATGTTTAACTAGTTGTGTAGAGCAGGTATAAACTGTCTCTGAGAGGGCCAACACTGATGTGAACAAGATGGGTCTTTTAAGTCTGGCTCAGGTTCTCTTTATACCCCAGAGTCAAAGAAATCCTCTGCTGGGTTTCCACATTGCATACCACTCCTACCACCTCAGATGACCTCTTTCCTCCCCATCCCTCCAAGGAGGGAGAGGTGCTAATTCTGCTGGAACGTGGCATTTATCACCTGCTGCATTCCAGGGGGATTTGTGGGGTTGCGACTTCATAACATATTTGTTTCAATGTAGTCTATATTCTTTGTTCATTCCCATACCCCTTTGTACAGTGTGCAGTTAGCTGTAAGAAATCAGTACAGAAGTACATGAACCCTGTGTAGTTGGCCATGTAAAATAAACAAAAATATCCCTGGGGGTGGGGTGGGGTGGGTGGGGGTGGCAGTGAAAGAGACATGACTGAAAGTAGGTTATCTGTTAAATAAATAAGGAGTTTATATGCTATATGTGAATTTGCATATCAGGCTAGTTGCTGTAGTGTAGAAGTCTTCCCATAAAATAATATTGTATTTTAAGTTGTTTCATAGGGCTGTTGTGAGACTAATAAATGCTTGCTAATAGCTTTGACAGCTTTAAAAAAGGTGCTGTGAAAGTAATAGTTATTTCTGTTCTGCTTTATTTTCCATATTACAATTGTGATCAGGAAGAATTGGAACATCTACTTTTATCGAATGGTGGGTGGTATCTACTTCAGTTCTTATGCCTATTTCTCCGAGTCACAAAATGACATTGGAATAACAAATAAAGAAGAAACCTAACTGGGTGGTCCTATAGTTCATTTCTCATAATGTCAAAGAACAACTCATTCAAATAGAAATAATGCTTCATTTACTGCACTCGTTATTAGTATGCTTATGCAGCATGTTCTGCAAATTAGCAAGACAGAGACTTTGGGACCAAATTCAGTCACACTTTATCACAGTGTGATAGAGTGACAGTGTGACAAGACTCCTTGCCAAATAATTTTGTTCTGGCCTTTCTGGTGATAGGTACTATTCACAATAGCAGAACTTACTTGGTAAATTTATTTAAGAAAGGAGAAACCTGATTTGTTGGGGTCTCACTGTCTGTGGAGCCTACAAGTAGGCAGTTCACGCCATCATACATGCCCTTTTCCTTATCTTCATTCTCTGAGTCTCATTGAAAGAGAGCTTTACAGAGAACTACTTGCTTCTGTTTTCTATATATAGTCACTGTGGTATTTGCCACAGAGATGCTAAATAGCCACTAAAGGGAAACTGCACTTGTGAATAGGAGAAGTAGTCTTCTTCTAGTATTAACATAAATACATAAAAAAGAATTGATTTGTAGGAAACTGACAATAACAGGACCTGAACTTAAAATGTCAGAGGGAAAAAAAATTGTTGAATATGATCAATCTCATGCCCTTGGGCATGAGCTGATCACCAGCTGCAGTTGGGTGGCACTTCCTCCATATCCCGAAGTCATCTCAGCTTGGTATGTGGTTGCAGTTTTCTGTCCTGCTGTGGGGAATCTCACGTTTTCTCTTAAGGGAGCTGCTTGCTGAGAGAGGACACCCAGCTAAAGGGGACGTGGAAGTTGTTAAACGAGTAACTACTCGGCTTTTCTCCTACAACTCTCTCTTACTTCTCCCCCTAAATGTTGCCAGAGTATTTGATTGAATGTATTTCTTATTCATTACACAAGTGTTGCGGTTTTTTTCCCAAGTCCAGAGTGACTACATTATCTTGTGATGCTTTGTGAATGTTAAGACAGTGATGCCTGTAGGTGGAATTAAAATTGTTTTAGTTCTGAAGGCACAACTTCATCCTGAGCATAATACTGCTGAGAGATGGAGATATACAACCTTTCCTTTCAGGTGCACTACAATCCTTCAGATAATATTTGTAATCCACATGTCGATGATCGATCAAATAATGCTCGTAATCCACATGTTGGCCAATGTTCCCACGAGTTTGGGACTCTCCACGTAAATGCTTTGTGTTTTCCTGGTGATCTTCCTCTCAAGAACTTAGGAGATACTGCTGTTGTTAAAGTAACCTTGACTACAGCTCCCTCTTTCCCTGTGTGCAGTAATTCTGGCTAATGGCTGTGCATGATCAATGCTTTCCTAGCCTGATCTTGGCTGCTTTTTCTCTCTTTCCAAAGAGAAGTTCACTGGAGCAGTAGGATCCATGTAACACAGAATTATTTCTTGAAATTTCAGAAGTTCTTGCCCTTCTCCCCTTTGAACTGGAAACACAGTAATTAAACCTGGGGTAATCCCTGAAGCTCTCATGTATGTAGCAGGATGCTTCCAACACTGAAAAATGTAGATTATCCCTTGCTTGGAATCAACATACCAGGGCCAGCTCATAAAAATTGCCAGTAAAGAATATTCTGTGGCCTCTTTAGGCAGCCTTTCCAGTACTTTGTAAGTATTATGAAAAGATAATTTGCAACAAAGTTTTCTCTAAATAAGCCAAATTCTCCTAAGTGCATATGGAAAGCATTGATCACCATTGTCTCCATAACCACTTCTTACAAATTTGAAGGCTGTCATCACATCTCTGCTCCCCTTTCCCCTCCCTGGCCTTCTCCAGAGGAAACAAGATCAGTTCCTTCATCCTTTTCTCATGCTAGACATTTTTCTGGTCTCACAAATTCGCCCTGATTGATCCTATGTCATAGTGCAGAAAACTTGATTCAATTCAATTCAATTTGAGGCCTCACCAGAACACAGCAGAGCAGCACAATTATTCTTACAAGCTGAAATAGCTGAACCAAACCCAGTTGGCTCAAATATGTTGATGCTGTCAATTGTGTACCGGCATAGGTTGAAGTTGATAGTGAGGGATGACAAAAATGTGTATTTTCGATTACATAAGTAACTAAGCAGTTAAACAGAGGTAAAAGCATTAATGCTTAATTTGAAGATACTATGAACTTGGATCATACTTGACTACTTGAGTCTTTCTGCGGTCAAATGAAACAGGAGGATGTACTCTATTTCCAAAGACAGAATGAGATGCAAGAATGCACTTTCCTGATACGCAATTTTACATTCCTAAAACAACTGGACTACACAAGTTGCAGTGTTCTCTCTTTGGTATTTGTTATTAACAGACATTGCAATTTGCCAGACACAAAAGACATCGGAGCATACCCTCAAGCTAATTTGATGAAAAATTTGTGTCCATATGTGTATAGCAAATTATGGAAGGAATTTTACTATAAAAGATAAGAGCAACTCTGTAGACTGCTTCTTATATCTTTTTTTTCAAAGTATTGAAATAAGAGGAACAGAAGTTAAATGGATGTTTATTTTTTAGGCTGTTCAATAAAAGGCAGGATTTTCCAGTTGTGCAAAGCACCGCTTGATGAAAAGCCTGCCTGTTGATCACCAAATTTTATGTCTGAGGAGAGTCAGCATTAGTTTGCAGTATTATTTAAGAGGAAATGATTTAGAACATAATGTCAGGTTCCAGTTATTCTTTGAAAAGTTGTCTCTGCACTTTCAAACTCAAATACCTAAATTTACACTTCTAAATCTAAGTTTAGAGATCTTCAGTCTTGAGGGGTGATGCATTTTGGGATTTGGGTTTTTGGTTGGGTTTTGGTGTGTGTGGGGTGGATTTAGGGCTTGGAGGTTTTCTGGCAAGCTAAGACATCCAGTGACTTGAGTGTGGATGTTAGCGGAAACTGTGTGTTCTCTTTAGGTTATTGCACAAGGCCCCTTTTAAAGTGCCTGAGAGTAGATGTTGGCCTGCCAGGCTTGAAGACTGAGTACTAAGCAACAAAATAGCAGGAGTTGTTTTTAAAACTTCATTTACATGTATAGTGTTTGTTCTGGCAAGTTCAGTATCTTCACGCAAGCAAAGCATCTCAATCTCAACATGCCTACCAACAGGTAAATACTTACACAAGTGCCTCTCTTGGGGAGGGATGCTGTCCTGAATTCAGGCCCACAAAAATACCTTAAGTAAATAAATAAAATATGGTGGTGGTTTTTTTTTTTGTGTTTTTTTGTTTTTGTTTTTTTTTTTTTTTTTAAAAAGTCACCACCACTTTATATTCTGTTGCTTCTATTTGCTTGGAACAGGCCATTGCAAGACGCTGATCTGTTTTATTAAAGCTTTTGAGGAGAGTGATGTTAATCAGTGTGAAGCTGACCTGACAGAAAGAGCATCAGTTGCTTTGCCAAGGGGCTTCAGGTGGAACTGTGGACATTGCAAAAGTCTGTGGGCTTTAGATTTATTGTCTCACAAAAAAAAAAAAAAAAGCCATGTTATCCACATCTGTTTCACTTGTTGCTTGTTAAAATTATCTTAGTGCTTTCATAATCTAGTCAGTATCAAGTCCCCCTTTTGTGGTTGTTGTAGCATTTAGGAGTCTAATGTCACCAGCCTCAGGTGCTATTCTGTCCCACACAAAGAGCTAGAAGGATGTTCTTTGGTACTAATTTCTCCACATCAACATCAAAATCTTTTTGAGAAGCAATGTAGGCTTTCTATAATTTTTTTATTTCCCCCCCCCCCATTTGGGGAGAGAACAGTGAGGGCAAGAAGTTTCAGGGTTGCCATGGCTTTATCAAAATTATGCACTTGATTTGTTTCCATTAGAGTGTGACAGGGAAAAAGGGTTTTAGTGTTTGCACTTATATTTGTGATAATGGGGAATGATCATGGGATCATTTTGTGATTGGGAATAGAGAAGGGATTTTAGACTTTTCTTGGCCTGATGCAGTTCTAAAAACGGTGCTTCAGTGAGAGTGAGTTGTCCTGGTTTGACAAGTGGTTCTTTTTAGTTGGGAGTGAAGAATCTCATTCAAGAAGAGAAAACAGGAGCCCACTGCTGACGGCCCAGTTACATTCCACATCAAAGAATGTATACCTGTTGAACAGACTTCTTTTAGTTTTTCACATGTCCTTAAAAGTTGTTATTATTTCCCATCTCTCTTTCTATGAATCATTCAGTAATGTTAAACAAATTACCCAGAGTGAGCAAATATTACTCGCCTCTTTCCTGATACAGGTAGCTGCGTAGGTGGACAGGTGAAGGCAGGTTAGACTGGAGACATTCGCTGTATTTTCAGCATATCCTTTTAGCTGACTAGAGTTTTTCTTCCAGTTCACAGAACAGATCAGCTATGTGCAGACTGAGGTAGAAGAATTATCGCGACATTTCCCACCTGACTCAAAAATAATAAAAATGGGGGGGGGGGGGGGGGTGGAAATCACAAACAAAATAGAAAACTTGTTTCCTGTAGGGTAATAAACGTTTCCCTTGGGTGACTCACCTGGTATAGGTTTATGTGGTTATGCTACATTTCTTACACCCCACTTAAGAGGATAAAAGCTTCAGAAAATGGAAGGCGTGGGTTTTTTTCCTCTCTTTCAAAAGGCAAAGCACAACCGTGGTTGGTTGAGCAAACAATAATGAAATCACTGCCATTCAGAGGTGCTAAGTGTCCCACTAGAAAATGTCATCCTTCACTCCTGATGCAAATCCCCTAAACCCCTGAGCTGTTAATACTTCTTCACATTGTCTCTCTGGTCCTCCAATTGCTGTTCTTCAGCAAAGTTCTTTTCAACTGACTCAGTCCTATGGTGTGGGCTTTTTTTAGTCAAATTGTCTTTGTACTTGAACTCTTTTAATCTTTTCTCTGCCACTTCTGTTCTGCATGGCTTTGTGCTATATTTCTGTTGTAATACTGGAACATCTACTTGAGGTAGTTCATGAATTTTTTGCTCAAGTAGTTATCTGGACTTATATGTTTTGGAAAAGTTGAAACCATGTTAGTTCAGCCTCCCAAAATAATCAAACCCAGTGGCAAAAATTAGACTTAAGTTTATGCTGTGGCTTCAAAAATCCTTGGAATATCAGGACTATAAAGACACGTTGATTAGGGTAATATCCACTCCTCATGTGGTGGCAGTAGAACAGGGACAGAGGGTTATTTGTTTTGCAGTTTGGCAAAACCAGTCTGCCATTTCCCATTTCTTCCAGAACATTCTTGAGTTGCAAATGTCTTCACCTTCCAACTAATTTATGTTTGTAAAGTTGTTTGAACTATTTCAGCTATATGTTCCACACTTCAAAATAACTAGTATTTACTACCATATCTAATAATCAAAGCACTACTCAATGCTCCGTGGAAGACATTTGTTTTAGTGGCTATGCAGAACATGCCTGGATTTTTGTGCTAACCTTTTAGTTTAGGCCATCTGACAAAATCCTGATAACCTACAGTCAGAACAAGTTTAAGACTTGCCTCTCAAGATGTCCTTTCTAGCTTCAGACACTGGTTAGGGCCTTACATTGCACCTAAGATATTAGCAATAAGGCTGTCTTGCTGCGCTTGCATCAATGTTAACCCAAACAGGCTATGGGTATAAACTGTAACTGGCAGAATTTGATACAACCTTCCATTTAAAAATGAACAGGATGATGGTGAAGTTCAAGACTCTTTATGCTTGCACTCCTAGTAAGTAAATTGTTCATAAATCACATGAAGATTCTCCGGTTATCTCCCTTTGCTTTTCTAAAAGTAGTTGGTGTTATGTAAATGGACTCCGGCAGTCTATGCTGAGACACTGCATCCAAACAATGTCAGCAATGCCAAGTCTTGATGTATTATTGGAAGACTCCCAAAGGCATTAGTATAACTATACCAAAAGGAAAGGGTAACAGCTAGATTAAAAATCCAAATTTTTTTACTGTCTTGTAACTACAAAAACATTATATATATATACACACACACATATATATAAAATCTTAAATTAATCATGAATTTGTTCATAATTTCAAAATTACTTCGAGTTCACTAAGGAATGGGATGGGGAGAAAAGCATGTAAAAGTTGGCTCTTGATTATTCTTCTTTCATATAAAGTGCCCTTCTCAGCAGTCACCAAACAAGTGAAACATTGATTACTCTCTGAAGTATTCTGTCAACATACTTCATGAATACCTCTTTGGGAAAGTAGCCACTCAACCACCAACCAGTGGCTAGGTTCAGTTATATATTGATGTACTGCAAACCCAGCATTTTTTGGAGTGCTGTGCTTTGGTTTTGTTGTAAGGACATCATTGCTGGTATTAAAATTTAATATTGTTTATACAATAAAAACCTTCTAATTTTTTTAGATGTGGTGCAGCTTCGATTGCATTTCGTGTGGTTTAACATTTTTGAGAGAATTATTTTAAGTTTTACCACTTTAATTAAATGCAGACACTTATAAATGTTTCACATCTGAAAGTTTTGTTTGGCGGATGCAAGGTCTGAAACTAAATCAGCCTGGCTGTGCCTCATTAATGAACAAAACTTCATATTTATAGCATTCTGGCTTTTTGTGTAAGGTTTTATCGCTGAGTGATAAGGAATATGTTCTTGACAATGGCTGTAGTGACAATAGCTGCCAGCTGTAGCCCATCTCTTCCTGGAGAGTCATGAAATGAGCTGTTGTGGCACGAAAGTTCAGCCTCTCTGCTGGAGAAACCTCCCTGTGAGCTGTTCAGAGTCACTCTAGCTGGCACGTCTGCCTCAGCACTACTGTTTGCGTGGCTCAGAGGAGCCAGATGGGCCGGCTCTTGCTTTTGGCTGCTAGCCTTATGGAAAGTTGAGGAGAAATCCATGGTCTTCAAGTTTTCTCATGCACAGCAGAGGCCAGTGGCAGTTTTTGCCTGATTTAACCATCAACAGTAACAGACAAGAAACAGTCAAGAGGATGCAGAAGCAGTGGCGATAGAGGCCACTCCTAGAAAGGCTTGTGATCCTCTGCCATGTGGTCACTGGAGGATTTTTGTTGTCTTTACCACTGGCAGTGGGTTTTAAAGTCAGTTCAAGGTTTATATCCGTTCCTGCTCGGGAGGTCTCTGAGCACCACACTGTTGGGGCACCTGTAGGAAATGATAAAAAATACCAAGTGTAGATGCCGCTCCAGGAGAACTGCACCTCATAAGAAAGGTGGTGTCCTGTCTCTCTGCTGGTTAGATGAGGAAAAGATCAAAATCTCACCGCATCTCTGAGAGACAGAGTGGTAGTGGGGGAAAGGTTATGTGATGGATTCTCAATTTGCCTTTGGAAAGGTCATGATTTTGCAATGACTAAGTAGAGATATCCGGAAGCAAGCAGCACTTCTTAGGACCAAGTTAGGAGTCACAACTCTGTGAACTGTGTGGATTGCTTTGTTTTAGGCCTTTTCGGTGTTTTTTTTTTTTTCTCCCAGAGGTGTTAGCTCATTGAAGATCTCTTCAGCAGGTAAAAGATTACTTATTTTTCTTTGATTAATTGGAATAGGGAAGCAGCCTGTGAGTAGAGCCTCCAGGATTGATTGGGGTTTTTGCTGAAAAGGCAGAGAAAACACTTCCATAAGTGTATCTTTTTTTGGGAGGGGCCGGGAGGGGTGTTTGTTTGGTTTTAGTTTTTTTAATTTTTATTCTTTCCTGAGTGTACTGGAAACTTGCCATGTTCTGGGTCAGGAAAAAGACCACAACCAGTTTATTATCTTTTTTCCTTTTAATGAACTGGCCATTAATTGCTGATAATAAGAAATTTGTCAGCAGCCATTGTTTCCTTAAACTGCCTAAATTCAAGAGGACAAGTTTAGAAGAAAGTACCTCACTGAAAGATCATTTGTCTTTCCTCCCAAACCCAGTAGGTGAATGGAAAGGTCCTTGAGACTATTTCTTGTTGGATACTGTGGGTTTCTGAAGCAACAGGGGTTTGTCTAGAAATGACCAGTAACATGATGCTAGAATGAGCTGTTTCCTTGATAAGGCTCCTTGCCTCTGTCTGGAAACAAACCTCACTAAAAATAGTCATGAGGGAGAGTGATGTCATTCCCAAGGATTGAAGTGGTAGTCATGTATGTATTTCTTACCTGTCTTCACTTATCTTGTTCGTGTAATAAATGGAATGATCACAGATACGTGTGGTGACATTACCACCAGTAACAACAACTACTGCCATTTACTCCACTGGTGAAAATCTGGGCTGAAATTGGAACAGGTATCTCAAACCCCAAGGGCATTTGGAGAGAGGATGCAGGGCTCAGTGTTAGAGACAGTAAAGTATTCCACTGAACAAAGATGATAGTAATATTTGGGAAATTCACAGACTGTCTTATGTCATCTCATATTTTGGAATGATCCAATACTCCTGTTCTCATAGTTTCTGATTTTTAAAAAAAAAAAATACAAACCCAGATAAAACCCTTTGATTTGAAAGACTTAGCAGCAGGCTCATGTTCTGTAGGTTCTGTGGAGATCTAAAAAACATAAATATACTTTTGTTTAAAACACAGCATTCTTAAGAATGCGAGTGCGTTGTTCTGCTACTGTTGCACTTTTCTTATGTGGAGCTAAGGAGGCCAGTTTATCATTTGATTAATGATGACCCAAATGACCATCTTTTTTCCTGGGTTTAAAGTATCTTTTCAAACATTTGATATTTGAGAAATTTTACTTTGATATACCTGTGAGAAGGGGTAGTTTTAGCTGATATACTACTACATCTTTGTCTTTATTTTAATATCCCATGTTATTGAAGCAATGTTGACATTAATTAGATGTATGTTGTTGTTTGTCTTATAAAAGCTTGTCAAGTTAACTTATTGCCGAATGGATCAACTTTGCTAGCACTTGAGATTCAAATGCATAAATGCTTTGAGAAGTGGTGTTCCATGTCCAAACTGAAAAAGTTTTTTGAGGACTCAGATCTTAATTCAAGAAAATCAGTCCCATAATTTTAATTAGATGTAACCTCTCTCTTTACTTCCCTTTCTCTACAAGTTGTAAAGCTTGGGGAAAAAAAGTTAAATTTCAGACAAGAAAAATGTCCACCTCTTTTCCCCAAATCATTGTCAGTTTAGTTTACCTACTGTGCTTCTAGAAGTCATCTTGGTATTACAGAGAAGACTGTATTTTGAGAGTTTAAATACTTTTTTTTTGATTAATTTCTGAATTTCTTTTTTTGGCCTTTAAGGATGCAAAGAGGGAAGAAGTGTAGACAAACAGTGGTTTCCCAAAACTAGGCATGCATAAACTTTTCTGTTTCCTGTTTGTAGTTTTTTTTTTAATGTGGCTAAACGTCAAAAAAGATTTGGTGACACTATGGTGCCAAAGTCAAGACATATTAAACCTGATAGACTCTTTTCAAGGACTGAGCAAGATTTGCTTAAAGGAGTGTGGTGGGTTAACCTTGGCTGCGTGTTAAGTGCCCACTAAGCTGCTCCATCACTCTCCCTCCATGGCTGGAGGTGGGAGAGAAAATATAATGAATTTCTACTGGGTCAAGATATGGACATGGAGAGATCACTTGCCAATTACTGTCATGGGCAAAAAAAGAGTCAACAAAATTAATTTATTGCCAATCAAAATCAGAGTAGGGTAATGAGAAATAAAAGCAAATTTTAAAACACCTTTACCCTCACTTGTCCTTTCTTCCTGATCTCAACTTCAGTCTCAATTTTTCCAACTCCTCCCCTCCAGCAGTGCAGGATGATGGGGAATGAGGGTTGTGGTCAGTTCATTACACATTACTGCTCTTTCTTCACTCTTTTCCACTGCTCCAGTATAAGGTCCCTCTCGTGGGAGACAGACCTCCATGAACTTCGCCAACATGAGCCCTTCCTCCCAGGGGTTGCAATTCTTCTTGAGCTGCTTCAGCATGTGTTCTTTCCATGGGGTCACAAAACCTGGCAGCAAACCTGCTCCAGCATGGTGTCTGCTCTCTCTGTGGGTTCAGTTATCCCCCCAGGAGCCTGCTCCAGTGCAGGCATTCCACAGGGTCGCAGCCTCCTTCAGGTATATCCACCTGCTCCAGCATGGGGTCCATCATGGGTTGCAGGTGGATAACTTTTCAACTCTTAACCTCCATGGACTGCAGGGGGACAGCGTGTCTCCCTGTGGTCTTTACCAAAGGGTGCAGGTGGAACGTCTGCTCTAGTGCCTGGAGTACCTTCTCCCCCTCCTTAATTGACTTTGGCTTCTGCAGAATCGTTGCTGTCATTCTCTCTCCAGATGCAATTGTACTTTTGGCTTTTCCCTCCCCTGTCTTAAATATGTTCTCGCAGAGGTGGTACGTTGGGCTGCTACCAAAACCTTGCCATGCAAACCCAATATGATAAGAAACCACTGTCACTTCTGAGGGCCTAATTCATGTGTTTTAATAACTGCAGCAACACAGACAAGAGGCAGTGACATTTCCCAATGCTATCTGTGAAAATTGGGCCTACCTAATTGAGGGAGACTTAAAGCTTGCTGAGGAGGCACGGCAGGAGATAAAAATGTGTTTGGGTTAAACTCTAAAGACAAAACTGACCAGAAAATGGTATATTGAAAGAAATCACCAAAGTTCTGTACCAAACTTGGTCTTTCCAGCAGTGACTGGGGTGGGGTAGGGGGGACAGAATGTACCTTATTAAATTTGCAGATGGTGCAATTTGGGAAGGGCAGTGAGCATATATTGGAGAAATGATTGTCATGGTTGTTGTTGCTTACAAGGTAAACACAAGTCAGATTTACATTCCTGTTGTGGGGGCAGAAGGGAAAATGTATGAGGGTACTTGAAGGAAAATATATCTTGGAAGAGAGATGAAGAACCTTGTCCTGTGCTGCACATGCTGTGGCAAGACTCAAGCTGGAGGATGATACTGATTTTGGGAGTCTGCCCTTCCAGAATGGTGGGATCCAGTGGGCAACAGTCAGATGACTTAAGTGATTCCCAGTGGTGGACTACTGCCTTAATTTGGGCTTGCTTAATCTGAAGTAGAGAAGACTGAGTAAGGATATGATGATAGTGTTCAAATATTTGGAAGACTACTGCAAACTGAAGAATTGAATTTTTTTTTTTTAAAATATGCCTGCATAAGGATAAATAATGAGCTTATACTGTAGAGAGAAATATGAAGGTTAGACATTAACAAAACTTGTCTAACAATGAAGATACTGGTGAATTGCCACAGACCAGTGGAAACCATATGTTGACCATAGGCACTGTGGATGAGTTACCACAGCAATGTTGGATGAACACCTGCCAGTAAAGACATAAGCATTGTTGGTTCTTGCAGTTAGGGTGGATTCATGGGTCTACTGTGAACTGAATCAGGGACTGGGGGAGCCCTTAGGTTGTCTTCCATCTCTACAGTGGTTTTGTGTAGTCAAATGCCTTTCTGAGGCCAGTCAACTGGGAGGAAAAATATTTCCGTATCAGACTTAAAGCTTACAAACAAAACACCAGTGAGATGGGGAGCCCAAGGGAACATGTGCTATAAGACAGAGAAGAAAGGTACTGAGATTTAGTTATAATGGCATCAGTCATTGTATTGTGTTTTAATAGGACAGCAGCTTGTTGCAGAAGAACCCTTGAGCCCCTTCCTGCAGTTGGGATTCTAGCAGGGATTATATCACGATACAGTAAAGAGCTGATTGTGCCTACAGAAGTTTAATACCTAGATGAATGACAAAAAACAACACGTGGATGAAGCAAATGGGTAGAATTGGATAGTGGGAAGATGAGCTCATTTACAGATTTGCTGTCACCTAGTGCATCTCTCTTCCTGCGCGTTACTGGCTGGTAGTGTTTGGTAGGCAGAAGCAAGTCTTAAGGTGGGATGAATTCAAAACCAAATAGCTTTTTATTTTCATCTGAGGTACTCTTCTTATTAAATGTTTAGGGGCATTTCAGGGAATCTTAGAGGGATGGCTGGTTAAGGGTCACTGCTGGATAAGTTCCTGCAGAAACCTGTTTCTACTGTAGAAAAAGGATCAAGAGGGTGGCGAGTGCATTCTTTTTTGTGCTAACTGGAATGGCAGCACCTTCACTAAGCCTCTCCAGCAAGGGGCTTAGATGTGCCCATGCAGTTCCTGTCTCCTTGAGCATGCTGTTTAGAGGCAGAGGCTTGTGCACTGGTAAAGGTTAATCTACCTCCTTTCTCATGCACCAGGAAAGTAACCAATGGTTTGAGTGCTGAGATGACCCTCATCATCTTCGTTTCAGAACTGGTTCTCACTAATTCTGAGCTCAATCTTGGGAATGCAGTCTGCTGCTCTCTTTTCTTTTTTTTAATCTTTCTAAAATGTTATTTATTTACTTATTAGAGAAAGATTTTTGAAGATTGGTGAATTACCTGTAGGGTTTTGAAATGGAGTGCTGGATGTTGTTTCACTAAAACTATATGAAAACCTGTATCTAAGCATTATATAAATAGCAAACATTAATTTGGTGAAACATTTCAGGAATATATGTAGGGAATAGTATTTTTCTTTTTACTTTTAGAATCTGCTTTACTTGTATTTCTTTTGATTCATGTTTTTGTTTGGGCTATTTAGAAATCATTGGGAGTTAAACATGGCAGGTTGTATGTCAAAAGAAGAATTGTACTGGAATATGATTGACCACATTTTTCCCATGCCATGAGTGCATGAATTCCTGATTACATAGGAAAATATTTGAACATAAAAAGCAGTGATTTGGAATCAGATTGTGCAGAATGAATCATGAAGCAAAATTTCATTAGAGATCAAAAAAAAAATATTCTGGCGTTCCTGCCAGAGTGTTTTCATAAAACGCTTTTTTTTTTTTCTGAAAAAGAATTACTCAGAAGGTGGTAGTAATAATAAAAAAAAGTGACTAGAAGTTGCATCCTGATTTTGCACTATGAAAACTTATTGTTGCTAGGAAAAGTGTATGTATTATACAAAAATAAATAAATCTGTGTTTGTTTTACCTAATATAGATTACTCTTCCAAGGCCTCTTTTATTCTGCAATTGAAAGAAAAAACCTACTGTCCTAGAATTCCAATTCTCTTGGGTATTTGATATAAATTGGATTATTTTATTCTACTGCCCAATAATTCTGTCTTTGTGCTGATTTATTTTTAACGCAAAGCTATCCAATTTCCTATATCCTTCATGTTGAGCATGAACATCATAGGCTGCAAGTTCTCAGCTTGTTTTCTCCCTCTTGCTCTCCTGTGCTGAAAGCATCAGCCTGTCTTCAACTTTCAGCCATCTTCTCTGGGAACTGCTGCCTGAAGTTTCCGTTTCTACATTACTCTCACCAGGATCACAAAGGAAGGAGACACAGGATGGTGAGTCTATTCTGTACCTCCAGGAAAACGCTGCAGAAGAGTCCCTGTAAGTCACTGATGGGGTCTTTCTGAAAATATAGTGTGCCAAAAATGAATGTGGCCCTTTTCCTGAGAAAAGGAAATATTTTTTTTCCATTATCCTTTCAGTATGAGAAAAGAGATGTCAAATTTAAAATGTCTTGCATGCAAAATCTACAAAAATGGTTGCTGCTTTAGATATTGTGCAACATAAAAATACAAATTTGTAAGTGTCGTGGTGTATCATCAGAGGGCAACAGAGACCCAGGTGGCAGCCGCTCTCTCTCGAGCCCATCCATGGCCAGAAGGGCAAAATCAGAAGAAAAAGGCAAAACTGGTGGGTTGGGACAAAGGCAGTTTAACAGAACAACTGAACAATACCACTAACATGGATGCAGAAGTATAAAAACCACCAAGACGATACAGACTGCACACCGGACTATCCCGGACCGCGCACTGCCACCCACTTCCTGTCCCCCTCCCCTTCCCGGCCAGCTCCTGAGTACCCACCAGGCATGGCTCCCAGGGGATGGAATACCTGTGCCCCAGGGGACAATTAACCCTGTCCCTCCCAGAACCACGACAGTAAGTTTGTGGCAATTTTGAGCTAGGTGATAATGCTAACATACTGGAAACTGTAACTCAAAACTTCTATGGGAATTGCTTTTGAAGTGATCCAAAAGTGACAATGGATTGGGTGCCCAGGGAGGGGGTGGAGTCCCCATC
>VXBJ01005353.1:357168-380537 GCA_013400055.1 Nycticryphes semicollaris | reverse complement strand
GTGCCTTTTCTCCAGCAAACACTAAGCTAATCCAGGTATATATCCAAGGTAATGTTATATACCAAGAATGAAGTTACAATTTTTAAGCAAACTATTAAGAACAGGGTGTGGGAAAGTGACAAAATGGATTCCTGTTTTCCAGCTCAGATTTAAAACTTGCATGAAGAAAAATAAGTTAAACCCCAAATTCCTCCCCTTTAAAGTGTCTCATGCTAGATGGGGTTCGTAGTTGGAGTGCGTGGGGGGGAATAAAGCTGAAAATACATAAGAGTCACTGAATGGTAAGTGTAGTTAGATATAAAAACCTGGTTATAGTCAGTATAGCTCTGTATAGGCCTCCTGGGAGGGCCTGTGAATTGGTGCATGCAAAGGTCTTTGACATCAATTCTGTGCTATTGAGACTTATGAAAGGAGATCTGGCAAAGCAAGATCATTCCATGCAGGAGGAACAAGTTTCACATTTAAAGAAGCTGGAGAGCTCTACTGCTATGGTGTTATAAAACTTGAAAGGGCTAGTGGGAGTTTAGGAAGCAGAAAGGGACAAGAGGAGAAACAGTCAGAAAATATGGTGAAGAGATCAAAGTATGCCCACTTCACTGGCTTGTATTTTTTTGGTAGATTCATGAATTAAAACCTGACTGAGAGAAGTAAGTCATCATCTGTGTGGCTTCAGCTACATGAGCTTCCTCTGTCGATAGTGTGAGAGAGTAGAAAAATGAGCCATAAATCCAAGCCCTGAAAGAAGCAGCTACTGATTATATGGTGATTTAAGCCAAGTTTATCCTTCATCAGCACCCTAAACTGGCCNAAAAAGTTATTTTTTTTTTTTTAGAGGAGTTGATTGGCAGTAATTTGATTTGTTTACTGGCATAAACTCCAGAACTGTGTCTGGGTTAGGNTATAGTCAGTATAGCTCTGTATAGGCCTCCTGGGAGGGCCTGTGAATTGGTGCATGCAAAGGTCTTTGACATCAATTCTGTGCTATTGAGACTTATGAAAGGAGATCTGGCAAAGCAAGATCATTCCATGCAGGAGGAACAAGTTTCACATTTAAAGAAGCTGGAGAGCTCTACTGCTATGGTGTTATAAAACTTGAAAGGGCTAGTGGGAGTTTAGGAAGCAGAAAGGGACAAGAGGAGAAACAGTCAGAAAATATGGTGAAGAGATCAAAGTATGCCCACTTCACTGGCTTGTATTTTTTTGGTAGATTCATGAATTAAAACCTGACTGAGAGAAGTAAGTCATCATCTGTGTGGCTTCAGCTACATGAGCTTCCTCTGTCGATAGTGTGAGAGAGTAGAAAAATGAGCCATAAATCCAAGCCCTGAAAGAAGCAGCTACTGATTATATGGTGATTTAAGCCAAGTTTATCCTTCATCAGCACCCTAAACTGGCCATTACCTTAATGGGACAAGAAGAGAGGACTCAACTGTTTTGGTTTGCAGGTGTTGTTACTACGGGATGTCTCATTTCACAAATTGAAATGCATTTTGAGGAGCTGAAAGCCTCCTTTGTGTGTCAAGGTCAAGAATATCAGGCTTAAGCACCTGAGGTTTGTCCCTAGATCCCTGGCAAGGAGTAAGATTTTCAAAAGTGCTTCTCAGCTTTTGTTCATAAAAGTGGAACTAAGGAGTCTATATTTTCCTCCAGTAGCAAGTGGGGATACTCCATATTGAAAAATGTGAGTTTTAAAGTTAAGCTGGAAACTGCTTTAAAAGCACTGCCTATTCCAAAAGCACTGCCTCCATGCAGTAGGATAATTTTTGGGAAATAATGTCACATTACCTACTCAAAGAAGAAGGCATTCTAGAATATCACTGACATCATAAGCCTAAATTTGGGGCGATATCCTGGCACTTCTTGTAACTGCTGTGGGTGAGTACCACAGTCATTTTCCACCCTCAAGATGCTGTAGCTTCTGGTCAGGACTCATGCGCAGCGTGGAGTGATGAGCCTGCGTTGCTCATATCTGCACTGCTCTTGGCACGTGGGTTATGCGGAGGGCAGCTGCCTCCAGTCTCTTTGCTCCCTTTGTTAACTACTGAATCCAATATTAAAACAAAAAAAAATAAAAAAAAAGCGGTGGGGAGGAAGAGCTAGCTGTGAGGACTGTGTGAAGCAGCAGCCCTCCAACCTCAGTTCTGGTTTTATTGTGTTGCTTCATAATGACAAGGTTGCAGTTTGTCCATTCAGTTTGCATTCGAGGAAGGATATTCAGCAAAGGGCTTTTCTTTCTCTGTTACTTGACATCCGCGACAATTTGAGGCTGGGCTATGGAACTGAACTTTCCTTTCAAAAACAGATTAAAAACAGCAAACGGTTTAGTCAGCACACCACAATTAACTTGTTCCACAAGAGGAGCGGAGTACACTTCAAGCAAGCTGACCACAGCCTTGGATACCTGATCATAAGAGTTCAGGAAATGTAAAAATCAAAGTTCTAAAACAGAAGAATCAAGCTGTGATCAATGGAGCACTGTTGAAATTCTGGCTCATCTATTCCTGAAAATCCTATTTGAAAAACCCTCTTAGGCTTTTAAATGCAGAAACTGAAGATGCACTGTAGAAGAGAAGCTCATGGGCAGTTTTCTGTGACCTTTAGAGGAAATATACCTGCAGTGGCTTTGTTCTGGGTACCACTTAACTCAAGCTACCAGTTCTGTCTGTGCTGCCTGGATGTTAGAGGCTTTTTGGGGTTGGGCTGCCTCCTTCGATGGGATCTTTTTGTAGTACCTAACTTTGTGTGATATTTTTTTTTTAGCTATGTGTGTTTTGGTTCATATCATCCAATGAAGCATTTGGTAGGCAGGTTTCTCAGAAGGATGTCACAATACTTTTATTAAGCTCAGTCTGAGGCAGTTCAGGCTTCATGAATGGCTGTTTCACTCTGGGTCAATTCTGATGCTTAATCCAGGCTTTGGCAAAGTAGATCTTGTGCCAGGTCTCTTCTACCTGTTCTTGTAATGACAGAGGTAGCTTTCCTTTTTGTTTGATCTATCAGTGAAAATCTTGCTCTGAAGTAGTCAAAGCTTTATTAAAGCTGAATTCTCCTCCCATCCCCCTTTCCCCCCCTCCCCTCCCCTCATGGAAAGGAAGCATCCTTCTGCTGCGTGATTGACGCTGCTGTTCTGGAGGGCAGCCCACACTGCTTGAACATGATCCTCGCAGTGTGGGGATGCACGCTAGATTTCTTCCCAGTTATGCAACATACTGGTTATGAATAATCATCCTTCACAGGGCCACAGAGGAAAACACCAGAAGTGTGAGGGCTAACCTGGGGGCCGCGGGGAGGCTAATTCAGGGTGGTCACTAGGTCTCTGTGGAACACCCAGAAGATGCCCGGACTAGCTAACAGAAACACTGGCTGATCCCAGCCCTTCTTGTTTCCTTCCACAGGTTTTCCTTTTCCTACACCCCTACACCCCCTCCCCCCTCTTTGAAACAAGTGAAAATGACTTTGCAGCTTAGGTGTCAAAGGCAATTGGTTTTGCCTTCTACTCTGCCCTCTATGACCCGTTCAGACCTTCAGTAAGGCACCACGGTGTGTTTGTTTCTTTACTTAGGTTATTTCAATTACTTTAGGTAAGACTTTTTTAGATATCAATATTTAAGAACTATAAAACACAACAGTACAAATTAAAACATGTTTTAGAGCTGTAAGCCTCCAAGTGCAACCTACAAACAGATTAAATTCCTTCCCCCTCTCATCAGCCTTCTGATGATGGAGCCTGACCGAAAACCCACTGAAGCCAAAAGAATCTGTTTGCTCAGAGACTGGGGATAGTCTCTCTGCATCAGGCAGGGAGCATGTTGCTCTTAATCTCAAGAACGTAGAGGGGGGGGGGTCATTCAGAATCATTTAGGTGCGTTCTGCTTGGAAATCGAAATAACTTATACCCATAGGCTAAAGTCCTGCTACAGATCTGGCTCTTGCGGCTGCTTTCTTCCTCTGGCTGCAGCAAACAGCCAGCCCCATCACAGAAAACTCCCTCCTGGCACAAGCATGTTGGCTCCCAGCACTGCATCTTCTGCCTACCTTTCCTATGTCTCCTCACTGGAGGTGTGCATGGATCTATTGTAGAGGCTGAAGGGCAGGGAATGGCCAAGAACTGCTTTATCTGTTCAAAATGGGGTGTAGTTTAGAGCTGTATGGCGATAGCTAGACAGGTTCTGACTCTCACTGCAAGTGAATTACAACTCTATCCCTGCTGCTCCCTTCTCTTTTCTGCTTGGCTCTGCGTGCTAGTTTTTGGTGATTTTTTTTATTTCCTCATTCTTAACAATTTTTGTCCTAGCCCATGATCTATTGGCTTCAAGGCAGGTGTGCGGATAATCAGAGGAAGGGTAAAAGAGGTAAAATCAGGCCTTGGTGGCTCTCTTTGTGTTAAGCTGTGGATTGTGTAAGGTGAAGTTTCTTAGTCCTTGAAGTGGCTTGTGAGCACCTTCGTGATGAAAACGACTTAGAAAAATCCATCTGTTGGGAAATGAGCAGAATATTTTTTGGAAATTCAGCAGCTCCAAATAAGTTTATTTATGTCACTGTTTGGAAGAGTGCTCCAGGATAATAATGATTAAAGTATCTCTAAAGCTAGATAAAGAAGATATTAATTATCATAGAATCATAGAATTGTTATAGTTGGAAAGGATCTTTTATGGTCACCTAGTTCCAACCCCCCTGCCCTGGGCAGGGACACCTCCCACCAGAGCAGGTTGCTCAAAGCCCCATGCAGCCTGGCCTTGAACCCCTCCAGGGATGGGGCAGCCACAGCTTCTCCAGGCATCCTGTTCCAGTGTCTCACTACCCTCACAGGAAACAATTTCTTCCTAATATCTAATGTAAATCTATCCTCTTGTAGTTTAAAACTGTTATTCCTCATCCCATCGTTACACTCCCTGATAAAGAGTCCCTCCCCATCTTTCCTGTAGGCCCCCTTCAGAAGGCCGTTACAAGGTCTTCCTAGAGCCTTCTCTTCTCCAGGCCGAACAACCCTAGCTCCCTCAGCCTGTCTTTCGGCCCTCTGATCATCTTTGTGGCCTCCTCTGGACTCACTCCAACACATCCATGTCCTTCTTATGCCAGAGGTCCCAGAGCTGGGCACAGTAGTCCAGGTGGGGTGTCACAAGAGCAGACTAGGGGGTCAGAATCATCTCCATTAACCTGCTGGCTATGCTTTTGATGCAGCCCAGGATATGGTTGGCTTTCTGGGCTGCTAGAACATGTTGCTGGCTCATATTGAGCAGCTCATCAACCAACACCCCCAAGTCCTTCTTCTCAGGGCTGCTCTCAATCCATTCTCCACCCAGCCTGTATTTGTGCTTGGGAATGCCCCAACCTACGTGCAGGACCTTGTCATNCAGGTGGGGTGTCACAAGAGCAGACTAGGGGGTCAGAATCATCTCCATTAACCTGCTGGCTATGCTTTTGATGCAGCCCAGGATATGGTTGGCTTTCTGGGCTGCTAGAACATGTTGCTGGCTCATATTGAGCAGCTCATCAACCAACACCCCCAAGTCCTTCTTCTCAGGGCTGCTCTCAATCCATTCTCCACCCAGCCTGTATTTGTGCTTGGGAATGCCCCAACCTACGTGCAGGACCTTGTCATTTGGTGGTGTTGAACTTCATGAGGTTTGCATGGGCCCATGTCTCAAATCTATCTAGGTGCCTATGTATGGGGCATCCCTTCCCTCCAGCATTGTCAACCACACCACACAGCTTGGTATCACCACAAACTTGCTAAAGGTACATTCTATCCCACTGTCTATGTGTTCAACAAAGACACTAAACAGCACCAGTCTCAGCACCAACCCCTGAGGAACTCCACTCATCACTGATTGCCACTTGGACACTGAGCCAATGACTACAAGTCTTTGAGTGAGCCCATCCAGCTGATTCCTTATCCACTGAGTGGTCTATCCATCAAATCTATGTCTCTAATTTAGACATGTCATGCAGAACAGTGTCAAATGCTTTGCACGAGTCCAGGTAGATGATATCAGTTGCTCTTCTTATATTCACCAGTGCTGTAACCCCATTGTAGAAGGCCACTAAATTTACCAGGCATGATTTACCCTTAGTGAAGGCTGTCATCAATCATCTCCTTATTTTCCATTTGCCTTAGTGTAGTTTCCAGGAAAATCTACTCCACAATCTTGCCAGGCACAGGGGTGAGACTAACTGCTGTGTAGTTTCTCAGGTCTTCCTGTCTTCCATTTTTAAAAATGAGGGTTATGCTTCCCCTTCAGTCAGTGGAAACTTTACCAGACTGCCACAATTTCTCAAATACGATGGATAGTGGCTTAGAAACTTCATCCACCATTTCCCTTAGGACCTGTGAATGAATCTCATCAGGTTCCATAGTCTTACGGACCTTCAGGTTCCTTAGATGGTCTCAAACCTGGTCTTCTCCTACAGTGGGTGGTTCCTCATTATCCCCATCCCTGGCTTTGCCTTCTGTAACTTCAGCTCTGTGGCTAGAGCACTTGCTGGTGAAGACTGAGGCAAAAAAGTTGTTGAGTACCTCAGTCTTCTCCGTATACCAGGTGACCAGGTCTCCTGTTTCCTTCTGGAAAGGGCTCACGTTTTCCCTAGTCTTCCTTGTATCATCAGCATATCTACAGAAGCTTTTGTTGTTGCCTTTGATGTCCCTGGCCAGATTTAATTCTATCTGGGCTTCAGTTTTCCTAACTTGATCCCTGGCTGCTTGGATAATTACTCTGAATTTCTCCCAGCCTACCTGTCCTTGCTTCTGCCCTCTGTAGGCTTCCTTTTTGGGTTTACTTTTTGTCTATGTAATATAGTAGAACAGATAAAAGAATACTTATGAGAAATCCAAAAAAGACCAAGAGAAACTAACCTTTTGAACAGAGGCTCAAATTAATTTGTTTTTAAGGATTTTTGTAGCTGGAAAAAAGGTCATGTCTGAGGTGAGATTTTGTGAGGGTCTTTTTTTCTTCCTCTTCTGGAAAAGGAGGCTGTAGGTTCTTTACTACCCAAATGAAAGGTGTAAATCATATGTATGTCAAAATATTAAATTCCTTGTGCCCCAGATCATGGCACTGTACCACCACTAAGCCTCTCATCTGGTGTTTTTATGTTGGAAGGTGTCAAATATCTGCATCATTTTGTTGTTAAATGACATGGAATGAGGAAGACTGATGTAAGTTGCCAGATTTCTTAGAGATGTATTTTGCTGTGTGTTCTCTGACTTTTGGACAAAAAACTAGGATCCTTCTTTTAAACACAAAAAAAAATGGAACTACATTTTAATTACAACGTGGCAGCCAGCATTGGTCATGATGACTAAGGCCCCAGGGTGATTCTCTCTTTAAACCAAGATTAAAAATAGTTACTTTCCTCCTTTCCAGTATTCCTTTAGGTTAGCTGCGTAGATCTGTGACAGCATGAATGAGTTTTATTTACCATAATATGAATGACAAGTGTGGATTTACCGGGGACAAACCCAGTGCAAACTTCTGCCTACCAGGTCATTGCCAAGTTTAGTCATCCCACCTGCTCTTTTATACTGTGGTCTGCTCTAGCCCAGCATCATGTCACAACCTCCCACTCAGGGTGTGCCTCCATCCACATTGTGGGTTACATCCTGCCCCTGGAAAAAGATGAACATTGTCAGCTCCTTCAGCCTTCTTTTCATGAGAGTGTCTCAGCAAGTTTATGCTGTTGGTTTGGTCACTTTCTTCTTTTGTGGCATGCTCTTTGAAGAGCAGGATGACATAATACAGATGTAGAGGGAAAAATGCCTTATGGGTATTTTTGATACTTGGTTATTGTTCTCTTAGAAATCATTGAAGTATTTTGATTATTATCATTCCATATCCTACATCTCATGTCTCAACACTGAGGAGTAAGAAAGCCTTCTTTTTCCTACTGAACTCTTGAGAAAATGTTTTTCTTCATCTTCTAGTTTCCCTAAGGAGACAGTGTCAAAAATAAGTTATTTTTGGTCTTTGAAGTCTTGGAGATAATGGAAATACACTTTCTGTTTCAGGCACAGAATTCGGCACCTGGTACGCCTCTCTTGTTTTTCTGGCCTACCCAAAGACAGATGTTTTGGGCTTTCTTCTGTTTTTCTGGGATTTGCCTCATTGCTAAGAAGGTTGAGGTTCACTAAAGATGATCTGCAGGATCAGGAAAGCTTACATTCTTTTCCCACAAAGTTATCGGAGATCAGATAGATAGGTGTAAATATTAAATCAATTGTGAAATTTCCCCTTTTCTGAGAAATACAGTTGCTCTGAAATGGCATGTTACACAGAGATCTTGCTGCCTTCATTTCTATTCAACTGGAGTCTGAGGCAAAGAGGTTGTTTTGTTCCTCTCATGCTATCCAGCCATGGCTGACCTAATCAACAACCATCAGAGCTGATGATGTACTTCTCATGGCAATTTGTTCCCATGGAAGATACATTACTGTTTCTGCTTTGTTAAGGAGGTAATGCCTCTTCCTCTGCTTTCAGAGGCTTGCTGATACAGACGGGATGATAGCTGAAGGGAGAACCCTGCTGTCCGTATTCAATACATGGATAAGACCCTGCCTTTTACCCTCATGGTTACTGCAGAGAGTAGAGGGAGGTTGTTGCCAGCTGAACTCTGTTGATACCCAGTGATCTTCTGTACCCCGAGAGCATGAGGGATTCACTGAATCTTAACAGTAACCAGATTTAAAAAAAAAAAAAAAAGTTATAATTGGCTTTGTTTGTTGGCTTTGTTTTCAACCATGATTGTATTCTTTCTCGTGGAACTTCAGTGGTATTTTTCTACCCGCTGTATTTTCCCCATCTGACAGCTTTGTGGAGCTGGAAGATAGCACTATTCGGATTGGAAGGAGACAGAATTTAATTCCTGCATTTGTAGAGGAAAAATAAAATAACCCATTCCTGCAGTGAGGTGCAAGGGGTTGGCAGAGCATGAACACATTGAGCCATTTCTCCAATTTTGCTGGAGGCAACCTCAGTAATCCAAACTTTCTGGGATGCAAGAGCACCCTCCTTGCTCTGCAGTAACTGTTCTTCTTACATTCCTATCTTTTTACCCAATCTGGCTTTCTCTACACAACTCCTGGATTCCTCACTCCTTCTGTGTTGCTCAGCTTTTAAAGTCACATTTTTTTCATCATAGACTTTCCTTCTTACCTGCCCTCAGAGTCCTATCTGTGGCAATGGGAGCCTACTCTGCCCTCTCTGCTGAACTGGTGTCTTCTGGTGAGTGAAAGATGAGCTTTGTCTCCTGAGCTTTATGCTGACTGATGCCACAGCACAGAACTGAAAGGCCACTTCTGCTGTCTCTATTCTTTCTGCTAAATTTAGGTATTATATATTTATTTCTTCACTTTCTAATGGAAAGTGATTTCCTGGTAAAGAGGAATTTTTGTCCACACTCCTTTGTGCAGGGAGTAGAGAAGCTGTCTCACATTCTCTCTTCAGACCTTCAAAATGAATTGGAAGGTTTCACTTATGGTTCAAGTCTCCTCTTTTCTCACTCAGACTGTAATGAAGAACTCTATCTATTGTATGGGTTTAGCTTGCTTTAGCTGATGTAAATGACCTGACTAAGGATTTGTGATCTTTGATTTCTTTTGATCTAAAATAGAAAGAAATTGTTGGTTTCTCTTGAACTACAGTGAGAACTCTTCCTTAGTTCTTATTACACATCCCTTTTATGCCAGCCCAATGATCTCTCACAGATCTCAAGAGACCCATGGCAATTACAGGTAAGTACATGGCCCAAGTACAGGTACAGGTATGGCATGTACAGGTAAGTACAGGAGGCCCATGGCAAGTGCAAGGAAGCTTCCCGGCCTTGCTATCTTACTGATTTTTCCCATACATATTACAGTTTCTTCTCAGAAAGCCCATACTACATAACAGAAGGTGGAAAGAAAGAATCTCTTGGAGCTAAAGGATTCATGTCTTCTTCTCATGGTTGTCGCCATTAGCATTTGCAACTATAATAAAGGCTTAAGAAAAGAGGGATGGGATGTATCTTTTGGTTGGTTGGTTTTTAAACTGGGCATAGTGTCTGCTTTGCCAGGGACACTGTGATGATCCAGTTCTAACACTGAAGGGTCAGTTAGAGATACTATTTCAGATGCTTTAGGTGCAAGCAGAAAAAACTAGGCCATTCAGGTTTGTCTCTAACACAGCAGCCAGTGTAAACGTGTGGTGGGGTAGATTGCTTTTGTTTTGATTTGAGGGATTATTTTTTTTTTTGGTGTAAAATTTGCCATGTGGGGAACAGCAAATTGGCAGAAGGAAGTAATATCTTGTGCAGGTTTTGATGTGACACTATGGGGACAGAGCTATCGTAGGGACTGGAAGTATTAAATTCAGACCTACTTCCAAGACAGCACCAGATTTCAGTTGTTCTGAACTGTCTTGCCCCGGCTTGGCCAAATCAAGATTTCCCATGAATGAAGACTGTGGCGAGCAAGTAGAGCTGAAGTTTTCTCCTTTGGCCTACTGTCCTTTAACATCCTAGGAGAGTGGACACTGTCTAACTCAATTATTTGTGACCTGGCAATGGCAGAGAACCACATGTTGGAGACTAACAAACCATTATTCCCACTGAAAAAATACCCTTGTGTGGTATTATTATTTGAGGAGGGGCAGGGCCTGATTTTGTGTTGGTGTAGCAAAGAGTCTGGCATGAATTTGGTCTGGATTCATTCAATCAATGGCGTTGGCAAACTACATAAGTTGTTGCCGTTTGAGCCTTATGGAGTGACATGTAAAGGGCAATTAGTTTCGGGTGCAGGATTCAAAATCTGGTTTGTTCTGTTTTAAGGATCTGTGTGGGTCGTTTCAGTGCGAAGAGGATCTCCTCCCGAGGTTGGTGTCTGTATAATGTGGAAAAGCATTAACAACTGTGAAAATTTAATGGATTTTAAGTACCATATGATCTAGCTATGGGAGAAATTTTCTACCAAATGTGAATGGAATTACATTAGGAAAAAAATAACACTGAACGTGCTAACCATAATAAGCTTTCCATTGATTATTACAACATGTTTAATTTTAAATGGGAAGTGGCATGGGAGAAGTGAAACAAACCAGTAGGAACACATGCAAGCCATTAAGTGTTTCTTCAGCCTGTCAAATCTGTGTGAAATGGATGATCAAAAATCAGGTGGGTTGGCATCATAAAGTTCAAAATCCAGTCACACCCATACAGACTTTTATCATCTGCTTAACAAATAAAAATGAGTGGAAGGTTTTATGTAATTTTAAAAATGTTTATATTTTCCTGCTTTTTGTGTATTTTGGTGCAGACTTTAATAGCAGAAGCACTTAGTCTTAGAGTTACTTGAGCTAAGGTGAAAGTGAAAGGTGTATGTGACACATGGCATGCCTCTCTGGGGACACGCTGCTGGGCTCCCAGTTCTTCAGTTTAACAACCTGAATGGAATCCTAGATCTGTCCATTCTGAAAAGCGTTTAAAGCATGTATTATATTGTTACTGACTTCATATATGAAACTGGATGTTTTGCCAAGTAGAAGCAGGCTGTTTGAGTCAGCACTTAAGGATTTGATCCTGCATTCATTGAAATCATCACTGGTTCTCCTTCTGAATGCAGTAGCACAGAAGTCAGTTCTAAAATACGCATTAACTATGGCATGAGTGCATTTTTAATCTTTATCTTTTAATCTTTAATCTTTCAAAAAAAATGAGGAAAAATGTTGCCTGTGCTTTTTTTTTTTTTCATATTCCTTCTGCAAAGTGCTTCTCCAAGATGTTATCCATTTTATATGTGAGGTTAAACCAGTAGGTAACCCTCAACATATGAACATTGTAATTTGAGTATTAAGAGCTGATAAATGTGAGTTTTATCATTAGTTGCTTTGCACTTTTGCTTTCCACAGTGTTTGGAGAATTTTCTGGTCTATGAAGTAGTTTGTGTGTGGTCTCATTATCACAGCCAAAGCATTTCTGTAGTATGGTAGCTGTGAAGAGAATCTAGTGGAACTTGTTGCACACCAGTGAAAAGTAAATCAAATGCTAGTGATATCCTCTTAAGACACAATGCATTTAATGTGTATTTTCACCATTACAACTAAATAATAATTAATAAGAATAAATAATAATAAACAACTTCAGAAATCGAAGATTCTTAAGTAACCCAATCCCACAACACTGGACAGTGTAAGAGTTAGTGATTATGTGGTTTGATCCTCATATGGTACATCAATCATGGCCATGTTCTTTCCCTTTACGTCCAAGTAAAACCATTACTTCCCACACAACATGTCATTACCATCACAATAGGATCTGCTTGGTAATAGCATTTGGAAGGGATCCTTCACTTTAAAGCACTGTTTGAAATCACAGCTCCCTTCCTGTTGCAACTTAGCTTTAAAACAGACTTCTAGTGATCCTGGCAAATGCAATCCTCTCTTTCTTTATCCTCCTCAGTTCTGGTTCTATTCATTGCCTTTTGACTACTGTTTGGTTTGGGTATTTTTTTTTTATTATTATTTTTTAATGGAAAACCACAAAAGAGGTTTTCAAGATCTTGAAAGAATATTAAATTCTAAATTTCAGAGGGGAAGAAAGAAGAATTTTCCAATTGACATTTGCCTGTATGATTTTGAAACCTCCATAGTATGTCCTTTAATTGGAACCATCCAGCAAACAGCAATGATCTCCCACCTTTGTTCAAATGATTAAGAGGAAAAAAAAAAAACCAAGCCATAAAATGCCACTCTTATAAAGTAGCATGATAAAGATTTGACAGAAGTAAGCTGAAAAAAGGAAAATTTCAGACAACATGCTAACTCTACCCATTGTGGTAAACAGTAGCAAATGGTATTCACTTAGTTTTCATTCTTTGCCAACAAATTGGGTAAGGGTTCTATTTCTTTCCCTTAATTTTAAAAACTGAGTTATTAATTACTAAGATTTGTTCACTTTCACATATTCAAAGTCTAATATTGCAAGAGAAGATAGTTTACTCTTATGTTTTGACCTTTTAATATACATTGCTGCTGGGTTTTGGCTAGTATCATACCAAGAGTATTAGAACTGCACCCAGCACTGTGTTATGTGGGAGGTCCACATAACATAATGGAAAAAGTTATCTTTCTTAATTAAAAAGTATAAATATTTCCTTCCTTTCTCATATGACAGCTGTTCTCCTAAGAAGGATAAAATCCCCATTGGGCTTTTGGGACAACCTAGCTGGAGGGAATAATTTGTCTCTTAAGAGGGAGAGGGCTTGTCTGAGGACATGCAAGTCGTGTCATGATTTAAAGCTGTGTCAGCCTGATTCCCTGCTGGAGTTGATGCTGTGGGTCAGGGCCATCTTCTGAGAATATCTAACCAGTGTGTGTTCACATAAAGATTCGCACCAAATCTTCTGCTGGAGCAGAGCAGAGAGATGTGGCTTAGGATAGTAGAAGCTGCTGTTAATTTTCACAGCTATGCATTAAAATGGCAAATGGCTTATAAATGGAATGCGAATTGGTCTGGTCACCTGTCACTGGCCTGTCTTTCTCCACTTACTGGTTACTGAATTTTAATGCATAGATTTTTTGGTTGGTTTTTTTTTTTTTTTTTTTTTTTTGGAGCCCTTCAAGCAATACCTAGGTTAGTAGGTACTACAGTAAATTAATTAGGGTTAGTGAAAGCGCAGGCTTCCATACTTAGAACCATAACTGGAGAAGATGTATGCCATGACAAGATGCAGCCTGCAGACTAAAAAGGATTGGAGCACAAAGGCGTATTGGATTGTGTTTATAGCTACAGCAAGTGCTTTTTGCTACTTCTCTCCTTCCATAGGTGTGTGTTCACGGACCTATCTCCATGACAGGATACGTTTTTTCCTTTCTTTTAATTTTCTTTTTTTTTTGTTTTGTCAGGTCTTTTTGGATAGCAGAATATGTCTGTGTTTTACAAAACTAAGGACTTAAGAGAAGGCAACAGCACTGTCTCTAGAATTGGTTTTTGTTATTCCTGCCAGCTATGCTGCTTTTCTTTAGTCCTAAGCTGGTGCTTTCTATAACCACACAATCTTGCACGGAACTACTGTATTACTGCATCCTCATGTTTGCCAAATGAGAATTTTCTTAAGTTTCCAATAAAAAAGAATGCTACACATTTCATTATCCAGAGTTAATTTTACTGTTTGAGATAATTGTTTCCCCTAACAAAGAAATTAAAGGGGAGCTTACTTAGGAATTTGTTATTAGATATGAGTGTCATTTCTGCACAAGAAAACCTTTGTATGACTACTACCATGAAGCCCAAGAATAGGAGAGTGCTTTCTAAGTTCTCCTTAAGAGCATCAAATGCTGTTGGGCTTCTATGGTCCCACATGCCCTTGTGGGTCTAGTACTGGGAGTCCTCTGGCAGGGTTTGCTTGAGAGTTAAGGAAAGCTGACCAGGTCTACACAAACTTCATTCATACACATGTTGTTTTTATGGATGTTTCTATTAAGTCAGTTACATTTTAATTGTTGTAAATGTAATTATGCTCTTCTGGCAAATTACGTGGGCAGCCCACCTGCAACTGATGGATAGGGGCCAGCCAAGCTATTCATTATGGCCTACAGCCTGAAGCGAAGCATCCAATGGTAGTTGAGAGAGACTTCTGGAAGAAGGAGAGGAAATCTCTGTTGTTGCTAGGCCAGTGTACGGAAGCTGTATGTCATGACATCCTCTTGGAACGTGCTGACAATGCTGTGGGTGGGTAAGTGTAAACTTTCAGTCTGCAAAGTTATAGACTGAAAGAGCCAAGAAGCACCATAAGCGGAAGAAGCAGGTGGCAACAAGGTGGAGCAAATAATGAATCCAGCTAGTAGGAGTGATCAGAGGCCAACGCTGTTACTGGCAGCAGTATAATGGGCAGCCTGGCTATGGGGTACTGATAAAGAGTGCACTTAACAAAGACTGTCTGACAAATCATAGTGTAAACCCGTAATGGTGGAGGTCTGGACCCTCAGGGTGGCTGGTCTCAGGGATTACACTCGAAGAGCTTCAGGAGCAAGACACTCTATCTGTAAAGCAGAGGGCATAGCACTTGGGAAAAGAGGATGAGCTGTTAGGGGAATCAGATGAATCTGCCCATTCATTGCAGTCTTGGATATGAAATAGTGAGTGCTGCAGCTGGACAAGAAGCTATTTCAGCAGTTCTAGTACAGAGACTATTGCTGGCATGTTCTAGGGAAATGATAGTATTGCCTGTTTAGGTTTTACTAATCCATATTTTTCTCCTCTTCCAGTACATTTCTCTTTATTTAAAACCATTTGTTTGACTTACTACTTGTAAGTTGGGAGGTATGGCTCATTGAGTACCTTAGCAATATAATGTGATTGCCAGACTGCTGGATAATGGTTTGAGTGTTTTATTTTGAACCTTTCAAACCTCTGTTGTTACTGCCACAGTGCTGCTTCTTGCTAATCAGTGTCTGGTGAAAAAGTTAGGTTTTTGAGAGGACAGGTCAACAGTGGAGGGTGATTTGGGTAGCTTGCACCTCTTGCTGTTTTTCATGACAGTTGCCTTGCAAGGGCATATTGGCAGGGAAAAATTGACTCACCTGAGAAGGGGGTGAGCAGGGAGGTGGTAGTCTGCTGCTGGTGATAAGTTAATTGGGGCACTCAGGGCAAGGTTGACTGAAGAATTGCAGAAGAATCTGACAAGACTGAATAACAGGTCAATAAAATGTCATATTAAATTCAGTGTGGACAGAAATAAAGTGATACACAGAGCAGAGAAAAAATAACCCTATCTTTACCTCAACTTAAGGACACTGGGCTAGTCAGACCTTTGGCCTAACCTGATAAATATTCTTAGACATCTTTTTTTAGTTTTCCCTGCAATAGTAGTTCTACAAACATGGTCCTTTATACTCCATAACCCATGGGAATTCACAGCAATTTAAAAAAGAAAAAAAAAAAACAAAACCAAAAAAGAATACCTGCTCCTGAGTCCATAAAGAAACTTGCAGGCTTCAGTACAACTTCACAGAAAACCTCACACAAATCAATCTACTTGCAGAACCTATTCTTGGTCTCTTCTGTGTGAGCATCTTTATGGGAAAGTAAAGCTGGGCATGGCTTGGCTTTTCCATGTCATGTGTCTCAGCGTCCATTTCCAGGAATCCATACAATTCTTCTTTCTCCTCCATGCAGAAGAGCGAAGAGAAAGTTCAATATATGCACAGGCAAAGAAAAAGCCAGAACTCAGTCCAAGAGCCATATAGTTCTGGCTTAGGAGAAGCTGAAAGTCAGAGTACATTAGCTAACCCAGACGGTACCATTTACACTGTCTTGTCTGACGTGCTCAAAGTGAAGATTGTACAGTCCGTGCTTCTCTGGGCTTACAATTTTAGGACTCAGTTTAGTCTGGGTTGGAAAATTTGGGTTAGACTCTGCACTCTTAAAAAAAGCACTCCAAACATTTCAAATGTCCAGTCTTGAGTACCATTTCCTTTCTCTAGGGACTGTTGTTTTCCTAGGTGCATAGCTTAGCATGAGCATCACTGTGGCAGACTGATAAGGTTAAGATTGTATATTTTATCTTTAAAAAATACTTCATAGCATTCTTAACAGCAGCAATTTAATCTACAGGATAGAATTCCATAGCAATTAATTCCATGATTCATCACAGTCAGGAAGTGCTATACAACTTTATATATAAACAGAGTTTTCCAGCCACTAAGGTGTAGTTGGCTCCAATGTCTTATAACTGTTAGTGGGGATATGGTCATTTGCTTCACAGTTCTCTTAAATAGTTAAGTTTGGTTGTGTTTTTTTTTTTAGGTTCACCCGCTGTTTCTTTTTTGAGGGGAGTGATGGGAATTTCAGTATGTAGAGAACCAAAATTAATTTGGTATTTAATCTAAAGTAGTAACTGTTCCTTTGTGACAGAAGTTTTCATTAATGCCTTCATAATGGTTATAATAGATAATCAATTTGTATCTGATGTAGACACACAGAAAAACTTGATGACAAGTGGAAATATGTTTCTAATTGTAAGTTTGAGTTGTCTTCAAGTTCTAATGTTTATGCAATATAAATTATTGGAAAGGCTAAGGCACTGCCAGTAGTTGAACTTTCTATTATTGGATAGAAACTTAGCTATAGCACACAGTGAGCTGAACCTTCTCTGTGTGCATGCACACATCACATACATACAGAACTACTGGAATAAAGGAGGGTTTGAACCTAGGAAGTTAGTCCAGATACAGTTAAAAAGCTGTTGGAGTAAGAGATGCTTGAGAAGTTCACATTTCTTGTGGCTCAGTTCTGCCTCTTCCAGGAAGTGCTCTGCCTCCACAAGTTGCACCACTCTATATTTGTGGGACTAGCCTGCACATGGATCACTGAGTGTTTGCAGTCTAAAAGCCATTCTCCCCCATTTGGTGAGCTTTGGATGTAGGACAGAATAAGGCACAAATTGAGTAGATGACTTGAGTCTGATCAGTGGGATGATAAAATAAGGTTTGCTTAAAGGGTTTTCATTGATGGATTTGTAGAACAATTAGTTTTTGAAAGTTATAATTAATTAACTAACACCTAATAAATACATTTAGTCCCAAAAAGAAGTCTATCCAGTAAGCTAAACAACTTCAGTGTCCTTGAATAAATACTGGCATGGATGCCATCATATGTAGGCCCATTCTGAATACCTATTTTTGAGAGTATCAATGTTTGCTGACTGTTAGCCCAGCACAGCAGACAAGTTCATGGGAAGAGAACTGGTTTTCTGTAAAACTCTTCCGGATATGTTACCATCTACATATGTAGTTGCCCAGCTGCACAGAGCTCACTGTGCACCCCTCGGTTAACCTGGCTAGCTTGTGTTACGAGTGGTGGCAATATACTTCTGTTCCTGCAAAATTTGGCTAAACCCTTTCCATTTGGTTGGACTAGATGATCTTAAAGGTCCCTTCCGACCTAGACAGTTCTATGATTTGAACGGAACTGTCTCCAATTCCTTGCTCTGCTGAATATCTATTAGGCATTCTTCTCCGATAAGCACAAATAATGCCTAATTACCCAGTTTCTTGCTTTTAACCCTTAATGATAATTTACTAGCTATAGGAATGATAGAGGCAAAACAAACTTGTTGTTCTTTCAAACGAAGGAATGTGGGTCATACAGAATGCAAAAAAACCCAAAAAACCAAAAACCTGAAACTGTTGTAGTGAATGTTGTTATGCTCTCATATGTGTGTTAGGTGACATCAACATAATTTAAAATATACCTTTATTTGCCTAACCTGTTTTAAAGAAGGAAACATTGAGAAAGTAACTTTATGATTCACTATTTGGATTTGAATTCATTGCTTGTTAAAATTGATTTTTTTTTTTTTTAACCTGTGCCACTCTAAAAGTGGGTAACTTTGTACAAATCAATGTATCACTTGGAGCACAAGATCTCAATTTTAACAATGAGGATAGCAGTATCTTATCCCCAGCATTCTTCTGTTTTTTCATATTTTTTTTTACATGTTTTGGTTTTACTAGACTCTTATGGGACATAATCTTTTCTTGCACTGTGAATACGCAGAATTTTCACAGAGGTTCTAATGAAGATCGAAATCTGTAGGTGTTAAAATAAAATAAACACTAATTTACATCTTTCTCTTCCCCTTTCTACTTGAGGGATCTTTTTTTTAATGGACTTGTTTGCATGTGAAAGGGTTAAATAATGTAACAGTATTTTGCCTTCTCTAATCTAGTTTGGCTTTCTCTGCTATGCTTCTTGATGTGGTGCTAAAGGAGCTGGACAAGAGAAGGCACAATAAAGCGGTAGCTATTTATACTTAGATATAAGATTTTCAGGATGTTATTTAGGCCCTTTTGAATTCAGTGACAACTTAATGGCAACATGTGCTTTGTTTTAATGGAGTGAGGATTTAATTCTTCCTTCTGGTCTTACAGAAAAGTTACTGGTTTTCAGGAAAGAGCTTTACTGTTGTTAAATGTTTCAGCAGTCTTTCTCCCAATCCAGCAGCCCTCAAAGCCATAACTTTTCAGTTTGATGCAAGGCTGAGTAAATGCTCAGAAAAAGTCAAGATTTGACCTTCCAGTTCAGCTGTGACAAGGAAAGCTATTTAAAAAAAATCATTCAGGAAGGATGAGGGGGAGGAGAAACCCCCTCAGATGTATCATAAATGTATTTTTTCTTAATTTATAACAGGCCGCAATTATTGTACATTTAGAATACTTTTTCTTGTTCAAGAACATTTAGTGAGAACGTGCAGTTTTGGCTGCATGTTGAGAGTGAATTCATTGAGATGAATTATTGTTATGTTTTGTAGTGAGATCACTGCTCTTAAGCTAGGGAATTAACATATATTATCTAGCCAAAATCAAGCTTTTATGTATGGCATTTCCTTGTTTGAAGGGGAGAGGGGAGGAACCCCTGCCTCTGTAGCATTTCCAGAGTTGTTTGCTTTTCACGTTACAGCAGGAAGACCTACAAGAACTCTCAACCACATTTAGCCAAAAGCCATGAAGTTCCTCCTGTGTTTTTCACAACTGTGGTAAAAATCAGTCATTATCTAGAGCTCCAGATTATACAAGGATCATCTGAGCAGATCTTGCATTCTCTTTTCAACTCTGAGAGCATCCCAAGGGATCTGCTATCTCCATACTTGACCTGCCACTTATTGTTGCCAAGGCATAAACTGGGACCTTTGTAGGATGTAGAAAGAGGTCACTATGTCCTCTGGGCTAAGACAAGGTGTGTTGTTATCAGAATATCTAATGTAGCCTAGGGTTATATCTTATACATACATACATGTGTATATTCATAATGAAAGATAAATCCTCAGAAGTTCACATAGTCATGGACACATTTGCTGTCTCTTTATTGTTTTAATAATGCAAACAGTCGATACGAAGAACTCAAACAGATAATTTTCTACCACAAATTGGCGAGGAGGTGAGGTGGGGAACTTTGTTAATAAGAGCAAGTAATGTCTAAATTCAGATCTGAATTCAGCTTCTAGCTTAGAAAAAGAGGAGAGAGAAGCAAGAATATTTTAACTTGTGTCAGACTCTTAAGCTAAGGTCTCCTACACTTGCTTTATGCAAGTACTAAATAACTCTGTATTTTACAAATTAAGTAGGTGGACATGATGATAAGAAATTATAAACTGGCAGTTGGCAGGTGTACCTTATAATGATGATGGAGAAGTACAGTCAATATAAGTCTTCTGCTGAATTTCACAACTCAAGCATGTAGGTGTGCACATGGACAAAATTAGTTGTTAAGAAGAAAAGTAGTAAGAGAATATAATGTTATAAAATATGTGGACTGTTTTCATTTGCTTTCCAACCCCTTTTATTCTCTGGGTTGCACAAAGCAAGATTGTGCCCACCCTTTGAGATGTTTATGGTGAGCGAGTGACACAAAACAAGCAGGACAAGGGCAAAGGTGCAGTTATGATTTTTCAGTACTTGATGAATTGTGTAATACTTGGTGGGATAATTCATGGTGACAAAAATACAATTAATACTTCAGCTTTCAGATGGCTGGAAGACAGTGTGAGATGGTGCCTTTCTGGCAGAACAAGTGCCTTGGAAAAAAAATTTAGAGGTGCAAGAGAGGGATAAATGTGCATGCAAAGAGTTTTGTCTGCTCCCTTGCTTTTTTGCCCTAAAAGAGAGAGAAAAAAGGAGGGTGTGTATACGTTATATAGGCATAGTCAGCTATGCTTGCTTCTAGACTGAAAACAAATTTTGTACCTTTGAATATAAACTGTATTGCAAATGCAGTGTTTCACTTGTTTTTCCCTTGAACAGTTAGAGAGCACAGTAAGAAAAGCCTCCTCTTCTAATTACTAGTATGACTTTTTTTTTTTAATTTTTACCTTGTATTTTATGCATTACTGATTTGTTTTCATTTTTTTAGTCAAACTAGACCAGTGTTTTGATTCAAATTAACTTGGGTGGATTTTTTGGTAAACTGGGGATGGAAAAGGAGGGGGGGCAAGAAGCAAAATGTTTTGTTTTCTCAAGCCTTTAAAATCTTTTTAATTGAACACTGGCAATTTTCTAAACAAAGATGTCACTTTAAAATGAAAACAGATGAGTTCATTAAAAAATAAGCTTTTCTGAAATTAAAAAATCCACAATAAAACTTGTCTAATAATAAAACTCCTTTTTTTTACCAAAACTCAGAAACTTCTCTACATCTGTCTGCTTTTATTTCCAACTCTGGCTGAGATGCACCTCTTTTCTGTTAATCTCACTGTTGTTAAAGAGGTCCCTTGGCCTTTCATGTTACTCCTTTCACCTTTCTTTCTTTTTTGAGCTCTTTTTTCCATGTTATTTCTTGTAAATGCAAGTTCTCAAAGAACAGTCAATGAAGGTATTGACCACAGGAAGTCTGTCAACAGTGAAGAGCCGCACAACAGTTATGTCTCTGTGTTAGGTTCCTCCTTCAGCTCAACCTGTCCATAAGCCGCAGTGAGAGGAATGAGGTGACTTAGAAAGGAATCCTAAAAGGTTGCTTGCAGGACACACCAAAGGAGCAAGTTAGTGAGCAAAATAATATCTTTCTTGAAAAGGTCTCAATCACATTGTTTCCACTGTATTCCAGCAGAGTAATGGTGTCTTTGCCAGCAGTGTGCCCGGGTGCCCAAGAAGGCCATCAGCATCCTGGCCTTGATCAGCAACAGTGTGGCCAGCAGGAGTAGGGAAGTGATGGTGCCTCTGGACTGGGCACTGGTGAGGCTTTGCCTCGAGGGCTGTGTTCAGTTCTGATCCCCTCACTACAAGAAGGACATTGAGGTGCTGGAGTGTGTCCAGAGGAGAACAACCAAGCTGGTGAGGGGTCTGGAGAACAACTTCTGCGAGGAGAGGCTGAGGGAACTGGGCAAGTTTAGTTTGGAGAAGAGGAGACTGAGGGGAAACCTCTTTGCCTGCTACAGCTACCTGAAAGGAGATTACGGAGAGATGGGTGTTGTCCTCTTCTCCCAAGGGAATCATGATGGGACCAGAGGAAATGATCTGAAGTTGCATCAGGGGAGGTTTAGACTGGGTATTAGGAAGAATCTTCATGGTTGGAAGGGACCTTTGAGATCATTGAGTCCAATCACACAATTACTTTACTGAAGGAGTGGTCATGCACTGGAACAGCCTGCCCAGGGAGGTGGCTGAGTCACCATTAAGCAACAAGTAGATGAGGCACTTTAGGGCTGAGATTGTAGGGAATGGGTTGTGTTCTTGTGTCTGGTTGGACTTGGTGATCTCAGAGGTCCTGTCCAATTGTAATGATTCTGTGATTCTGTACAATAACACATTGTCCTTTCCCACCATATCAAGTTGATACCCTGCCAGGCAGCACAGAACTCTCATGCATCCTCTTCCATCATAAGCAGAAGCAGAAGAGGGTGGAGGTACATATTTCTAGTTTATGTTTGAAAAGAATTCCATGCTACAGTACATACCTGTTATCTAACTGCTTCTAAGAGATGACTCCTCGTAATAATTTGTTTTCCCCATGTTTTCTCTTGTGCTGCACTGCTCCGTACCTCAGTACTTCACTGCGCTACTTTCCTAATGCTTAACCAGCCTGAGTCTGGCAAACATTTCCATAATATTCTTATCCATGTGAGGCTTAATGTGTGCAAGAAGGTCACATGAAAAAGGCTGGAGTTCAGATATGGTGTGAAGAAGAGTTTCAGTGCAGAGCCAAAGCAACAGACCTCAATGGAAGATTACCTCACATAGCCTATTTTTTTTTCCCTTCTTTCTTTTATTATTTTTCCTCCTCCTCCCCTCTCCTTGGTGCAATGGCCTAATTTAAGTGCTGGAAACATGGCAGCAGAGAGTTCCCAGACTGGGAATTGCATTTCCTCATTTTCTGCCTCTTTTCTAGTTTGTAGAAAATCTGTAAATTATGATAACATTGCATCTATGTAAAACAAAGATGCTTTCAATATTGAAGGAAGCATAATTAACAAAATATTAAAATATAATTATGGAAATTATAGATTTTTTTTCATAGTAAAGATGGTGTAAAATGGGGATGCAATATTATTCCTGTTTTCTTTTAAAATTCTGCATAAGTTCTATTGAATTGGGGATCTATTTATGTGTTATTCAGCTTTAGACCTCCTGGCTATCCAAATGGAGTTTCAGGAGCCTACACTTAAGCTTATGTTTATTAAGAGATTGGTCTTAATTTACAATATTATTGGATTGTTGTAGTAAAGCACTCCATTGTTTTAATTAGGATGGATGTGGGGATCAAAAAGCAGCCTTAGGAGAAAAACTAGAGAGCCTGTTGTTTAGCCTTATAAACTGAAGGCTAGAGGGAAATCTGTAATAGATCTCTATAAACACATTGCAGAGGTGAATGTTAGACTCAGAAAAGGGGTGCTTAAACTAAAGGACAGT
>VXBJ01005353.1:315805-357146 GCA_013400055.1 Nycticryphes semicollaris | reverse complement strand
GGGGGGGGGGGGAATGGATATTAACTGACTAACTTTAGGCTGGAAAATGCTCCTCTGATTGTAAGAAAATTCTTCTAATAATGTTCTGTAATTTCTTTTTAGTGTCAGCAGCAAAACTCAGGCCAAACCCAATTCAGAGTAAAGCTTCAGGACTTTCTGAATGGGAATACATAATCAAATTGCGTTAGGTCATCTTTGGTGTAACTTCTTTACCTGTGTTTATTTTTTTATTATTTCTGGTTTTGCTTTTTATTTTTTAAGTAATGAATGTAGAAGTTTGAAAATGAGGAACTTAAAACATATATCTTTAGGACATGTTATTTGGAGATTTACGTAAGTATTATATGAATGAAAAATTTTGCTGAATGAATGCAGTTATTGTTTGGAGTTTGTTTCTGGCATCAGGTGACATAAGTCTGGATTGTATGGTGTGCTCTTTTGCTACACTCCTGTGTGATACCTCTAGCTGTAACTGGTAAGCCATTGGAGGACATATTCTTGCAAAATACAAAGGACACTTATGTCCCTTTCAATACCCCATGTACTTGATTCAAAAATAGTCTTTTGTTGTAACGCAATCTCCTAGATGTGTTGTAATCATATGTGGTTTGTGGTCATAGTTTAGTCGCTTTGGATTTCTGCCTGAGGTGCAATGAAACAGTTTAGCCGTCACAAATGCCACCCTGTTTCCAAGCAAAGATTGGCTTCCTATGCTTCTCACCTTGAAACCTTTGGAGATATGACCTTTTTGTACCTGTTTGTTTCGGGTAATGATTTTTCTGGGTACACCCATATAATTTAACACAGGAATTGCTTTTTGATTTTAAGTAGTGAAGTCTGTGATACATGACAGTCTGTTATGCTGGAGTTATACAGTTCGGTTTCTCTGGACTCAGTTGCAATGTCATCTTTCCATCTTCTGATACTTTACAGTTCGTGTTTGGAGATCCTTGCTGTATGCAAAGCTTGATTAGCCTGCATGAGATTTAATTTCCTATGCTTTTGGCTGCTGTAGTAGCTCCACTGAATATGTATCATTTTATGTAAGATCCGGCCTGTAAAACCCCATGAACGTATGCTGAAAGTCAGTTTTTGTAAATTTAGATGATGTGAAAATTTGCCACACTTGACAGTGCAAAGCTGTTGAAAAGAAGCGTTTGTAGGAATTTAGGCCTGGGTCATGGGAGAGTTTAGGTAATGTACAGGTGGTAGCTATGGAAACTATCTGAGTTTGCCTGGACGGTCATGAGGAAGGTAAATAATGAACAAACCGTACCAAATGTACAAGCTGTGCTGAACTGAGATAAAACAAATTCACTAAGAAAGACGTAGAAATAGATGTTTACTGGCAGCTGCACACTTGTATCTGTTCAGCGTATGTGCTGTGAATACGATCTTAGCCAATGGTTGGGATGCACATCTGCCTTGAACCTAATGCTACAGGCTCCAATACAAACGTTAGACTTTTATATTTATTTTTATTTTTTTTTATCTCACGCCTTCCAGTGTAGCACACAAAGTCCATTGCTCCCTGGAGTGGTTTTATAAGCAAGGGCAGTTGCACATACTAACATTTTTAGCTGTTAGCTCTCCCTGGCTCAGCTCTGGTGTGGCAGTTACAAGTGGTTTTATACATGTTTGTTTGGGTAAATGGAGCTGGATTGAAAGATTTCGGGCTAACCAATCTTTCTCTATTTATCTGCTTCTTGCTGCTTTGTCAAAAAGATGTCAGAGAAACCCCATTACAAACCTTGCCTCATGCTACCAGCAGAGCTTTGTGTCAGGTGTCTGGGGCGGGGGACGGAGGGGGAGGTGTGTGACTTTCAAGGGCTGAGTCAATACAAAGTAAGAGGGGAGGCTATTAACACACTCTTTAAGCTTCTCAGTATAGCTTTGATTGGAGAAATTAACTAGGTTTCAGTATTAAGATTCTTATTTTTCATTTTTGAATAGCTTTTTCCGTTATTGCATATTCAGACGTGGGGGGACTGATCAACAGGATTCTGTAAATAATTTGATTGCCATACCTTACTTGATCAACTATTTGATCAAGACAGTTGATAAACTGTTCCAAAGGCCTTAATTTATATATATTTTTGGGTTTTTTTGGGGTGGTGGTGGTGGGGTATTTTTTCACGGAGTCAGAAAACTAAGGCGGTGTTCAGCTACTGTTAGCAAAAATATGCTGTTTGCAGAATGAAGTATTTTCTTTCCAAATCTGTAAATTATTCCAATAATTTGTGACATTTTACCCAGGAAGTGGCATCACGTGACTGGCATCATATGAGTTATTGTGTCTGGTGCAGTACTTCTGCATACTTACATATTTCCACAATGCACAGAAGAATGAATAAGGGAGATTGAAAGCCCCATGTAATTATTAGATTATCCAGGTATCTATCCTGGAGATCATGGGTTCCCGCGTCCTTTAGCAAACAAAACCTGCCTAGATTTCATTGTAAGTGACTGGCTGAAGCTACTTTCCTCCATTTACAAACCATTGGGTCAAGAAAGACTAGTGCTCATCTCTGTGGGTGGGAGTGATGGATGAGCAAGTGCGATTGGTCAGAAACACCCATAAAAATAAAATAAATGTGTTTTTCTGAACAGATTCTTTTACTAGTTTGGGTTGAGTTTGTCAAAGTTTCAAGTGGAAACTGCATTTCATGGAAATGTTGTGGTTTGTGAATAAGTTTTTCCCAGCTCTCATCTGGGAAGATGTGCAGATCAAAGCACACCCTAACGTTCATTCAATCATCACCCTACACACATGAGTATAGAGAATTCTCTTTTTATATAGGTCAAATAAGCCTACTAAAAAATGTTCTTCTATGTGCAGTTATTCTCTGATGGTAATAATTCCTGGACGTTCTTTGACAAAGAAGAAATCTGTGAAGAGAAAATTTTATAGTTCACTGGTAATCGTAATAGCAGAGCGAGCTCTTGTTCCAGGAATGGAACCTTCTGAAATTCCAAAAAATTAGACTGATCTATAGTATATTTTACATCATGTGTTAAAGTTATTTTAAGATATGAGCAATTTCGATCTTTTTTAATAAAAACCTTTCACATGGCACTTTAGGAAATCTGTATATAAGTGGTTTACTGAATCACTTTCTTGGCATTTATTCAGGGGGATGCAAATCCTGTTAACTGGCAGCTATATATAGATGTCATAAAAGCACAGTCATAATTTAATTAACTAATAGAACAGGTTTTTTTCTTTTAGAAACATCTAAAAAATAAACCAAAATAATTCACATTTTCTTTGTTGTAATTTTATGTAAGGTTAATTTACAATCCCTGGGCAATGGCCTGCTTATATCAGTCGCAATGGCCTGCTTATATCAGTCTTAAAGAGTTTGATCCATTTGAATTACCCTTCTCTATTTAACAACAAAATAAATTAAAAAAAAAAAAAAAGCAAGCTGTATTTTTTGTTGTTTTCACTCATGAAAGTATTGAGAAATGATTAAGAGAGTCCAATAGTAGTGGTGGAGACAATAAATAAAAAAATCGTAATAAATTAGTGAATATTGTGACAAGTTTCATTGCTTGCAGTGCTTCAAAAGGAACCACTCTCTCAAAGGTCTGATCCTGGTCCCACTGAAGCTGATGGAATTCTTCAAACAGTTAAATGAAAACCAGCACAGATGCAAGCTAAAATGAACTTGGTAGCTGGACTGCCACTTTAGATTCTGCCTCAGCCAAGATTAAACCTGTTGCCTACTGAAGGAAATCATATTCATTTACTCTACTAAATTTTAATTGCAAAGCACGTGAAAAGCAATATTTTAAATTCTAGTGAAAAGCATCACTCCCTTGCCTTTACATCTTCACACACCTATGTCACTGTGGGAGGTATACTCAAAGATTTCCCGTATAGAATTCAGTCTCTTACCTGGGTGTTGTTGGTGAATATGAAGCCATGGATGACTGGTCTTGCCAAAATTCAGTATTCCAGTTATACCGCCTAATCTGCATGTTGTCTGAATACCTTGACTCTAATTCTTTAGCATTCAATGCATCTTCAAAAACAAGTGTTAGCAAGTATTTCATGATACAGCAACTGAGCATGAAAATGGTTTTAAGATCATATGAGGCAATTCAAGTACATGGCACTTTCTCATTGTGGTGGGTTGACCGTGGCTGGCTGCTAGATGCCTGCCCAGATGCACTCTCACTCCTCCTCCACAGGATGGGAGGGAAAGTAAAATAGTAAAATGGGTGGAAAAAAGGCTTGAGGGTCAAAATAAAAGCAGATAGATCACTTCTGAAGCAGAACAGGGGAATAGAGGTTGCAGTCAGACCATACCAGATCCTTTCTGCTGCCCCTGCCCTCTCAGGCTGTTCCCCTGCTTCAGCATTTTCCAAGAGCAGCTTCTGGTACACATGGTTTTCCCTGAAATGCCTAAATTTAACAGCAAGTTTTCCACTTTCTATAATTTCTGTAATTTATTTTTAGCAAGGTTTTCTACCGCAGACTGTTGCTGTACAGGAATATTCTTTTACTGGCTTTTGAGAGGACCGAGGGGAATGTGCCCGGCTGCTCGGCAGCAGCATCACCACCTCTCTGGTAGGCTGGCCATGGCCCGGCAATCCATTTCTCATAGTTTCCCTCGTTTCAGAGTGGTTTCCTAAATTACCAGCTGCTGAACTGTTGTGGTAAGATGAAGGAGAACAGCTCCCTCAGTATTCCTCTAGCCTGCTCACATGAAACGCTAAGTATTATGATTGATTTGTGTCAAAACTGACGTGGTGAAAAGTCAATTTTTATAGGTATTTCCGCTCTGTGAATGGTACAGAGATTTATAATGACTGTAACAATTACCATGAGGAAACACTAAACAAATGTTACGGGTTGTAACAATCACAGAATATGAGGGATTGGAAGGGACCTTGAAAGATCATCTAGTCCATCCCACTGCCGGAGCAGGAACACCTAGATCAGGTCCCACAGGAACGCATCCAGGCAGTTTTGGAATGTCTCCAGAGGGAGCCTCTGCCAGTGTTCTGTTCCCCTCACCGTAAAGAAGTTTTTCCTCATATTTAAGTGGAACCTCCCATGTTCCAGCTTGCACCCATTGCCCCTTGTCCTATCATTGGATGTCACTGAGAAGAGCCTGGCTCCATCCTCCTGGCACTCAATTTGGTTTTGGAGAGGCCTTTGGGAAGGTGGTTTCCCTACTCCTAATGGCACTGTAGCCCCACCACCAGCTTCTTGGCCTGGAGATTTTGATGTTTGTGGGTGGAAATCAGCTCCTGCTTCCTGAACTGTGACACGGGACTAATGCTTTTTGTGGATGGTCGGATGGAGTGCTAAGGAGCCATTAGAAATATGAAATATGTATTCAAACACCCCCTGGGTGTAGAGGCAAGCTAGCAGTGATATAGATGGATTTACAATTAGGTGGTACTTGTGGTGGTGAAGCAAATCTTACATGTTTCAGTATTTTTAATAAATTTATCAAAGGTTTCTGACTTTATGGCAATGATGGCAGATTTGTGCACATGGTGGTGTATAACACTAACTTCTACACTGTAAGGTTTTGGGGCCAAGGACACTTTGCTAATGATCTTATTTAAGGTTTAGGGAAAGGCATGCATTTATCTCAATGAGATTCATCAAAGGGATTAGCAAAATGAGGTTCTGATGTATTTTTCTCCTTAGGATACCTACTGTGCTACATATGGAAGAGCAGGAGGTAGATATGTGGATAATGGGGAGGGTTGGAGGGGGCAACAACAAAACCCACTTGTTAACAAACTCTATTAGGACTTTCAAAAATCTCTTAAAAATGTTCTTCCTCTTCTCGGAGGCAGAGAGGAGAAACCAAGTAGTCGTGAAATGGTTAGGTCACTTGACAAAGAAAAAGAAACAGTAAAAAATAAAGTGATCGGTCTTCATCCCACTAAAAAGCTGCAATCAGAAGAACACAAGTTGCCCTAGAAATATTGTACTGTTCTTCCAGCTTTTATTTATATGCGGTGACAAAGGGATTAAGTAATGGTTCATACAAGAAAAATTCCAGATGTTAAGAAGGGTCTGTATATGCTGTAATGTAAGTGTTGAAGTACCTGAGTTAGCTTAAAAGGAGCAATAGGACACGTTAGCCATGATAAACTGGGAGTTTATCAACATCGGTGAGTTTTCACTCCCGTGCTCCTCGGACAGAAACAAGCAGGGAAGGTAGCGGAGTGTAGGCTTCTCACAGAGTAGGAAATACCATGCTGAGACCTTTGGCGAACACGTGAACTGCTCCTGATACCCCAGCTTGGTCCTTTGAATGCAGCTGGAATGTCTTCCTCTCACAGGGAAAATTACCTACAAAACCATTTAGGGGGATTTCTGGGTAATGTGACTTGGAGCACGAAAGTATCAGACAGATAGAAAAAAACCAAACCCACCCACCAAAACAACAAATGCCACTTTTTTCAAGTTTTGTACATTTAAAAGATGAGGATCCAAACCCCATCAGCTATTAATGTTCCTCACAAGAGTATACAAATTTACAGTAGGAAGTTTGGGGAAAAAAAAAAAAAAGCTTTGAAAGTGATTACTCGATTACTCTAACTATATAATGTCTTATGTTCAGAAAATAGACCATCCTTTATTGCCTAAGGTCAGGAGGAAACTTTTCTAGGTTGGAGCAGCTACTGCTCCACTACTGTGGCTACTGCGGCCACCTACTGAGTACATTTTCTTGCACCTCTTTTTTCATCAACTGAGGCTGCCCACTGTTGAAGAGAGTATATTGGGATATATGAACCATTGGTTTCATCTAGCATGAGAGCTCTTTTTTTCTGTAAAGAACAGACTGGGGAAATTGAAAGGAATGTGGTTTGAGGAGCTGGGGAGTTCAGGCTGAGATAGGGACAAGGACTTGTACTTCAGAGGGGTTCTTCTGTCTCTTACAATTAGCTTCTGAACTGAAAATATGCTTAGGTGTTTGAGTTGGTCTTTTGTGTGCTGTTTTTTTTTTCATTTTTATCTTTTCCTGTATGTTACTGTTTCACTGTTACCTATATAATTTTATTTTTTGTATAAAGAAATTTTTTATGAGTAATTTGCTGTGCCAACTATAGAACTTTAATATGCCTTCAAGATAAGGCCTTAACAAAGTCCCGTGTAAATCTGATACAGCTGTTTGCTAAATCCAGTAATTTTTGCCGCCTTCTTTCCTCTTCTTCTCTGATTACCTCATCTATAAGAAATACTGTATTCCTGTATTATGCCCCTGAGTATACTAAATGTTGCTATTAGCTTCCCTGCTGTTGAGACCTCTTTGATTTTTTTTTTTAATATATTAATTTAGATAAAAGAAATATGGGGGATTGCACTTACTTTACTTTGCATCATCAGTATTCCCAAGGAAGTTTTTGCTGTGTACATTCCTTGTCTCCCTTGATGTCTGACCATGGAGCTTTGAAATCAGGGATTGCTCATACACCCTGGAATCATGTTGGTCAACAAGTGAGATGCCCAAAGTTGGCATTCTCACTGATCATAATTTCACCACATTTTCCTTCCATTCCTGGGAGATGTATATATCTGTTTGTGTCATTTAATTCCTGGTTTTTTGGAACAATTAGTTAAAGAATTAATGTAATGTCAATAAATTACCCCAATCTTTGTCAGAGGCTGCCTTGTTTCCAGCTGTAATACAATTCCAGAGGATTTTTTTTATGTCCTCCATCTCTGAAAAGATGGACTTTAATTTCTGTACTTGTTCTGTGTTACTTAAACCTTTTATATATATAATATAATTTACAAGGTCTTCTTGTTCTATTTCTGGCCCCAGTACAATAAAATGCTTAAGAGCATATTTATCTTTAGACAGCTAAGTACTCTTATTGTCTCTGACATTATTTAGTTGCCTTCCTGTGAAAAGGTATCTACTTCCTGGATAAAATCTGGTTTATTTGGTAGATTCTGTGATATGTTGCCTTCTCATTTCCAAACACAGAGTCTCCGTCATGCTTTACAGAAATCACAGAGATAAATACCTTTTCTTTTAGTAAAAAATAATTTCCACATAGACTGGTTTCCTCTCTAAATAGAATAGGTAAGTGAAGCAAACCATACAGAAATCAATTTGCAAGTCAGATGGGGACTGCTTGCAGTAGTAACCTCTGTCCCATCAGCCACTCCACACTGCGCACTCCATGTCCTTATGCTCATTTGGTATGACTGTGGGGTTTATTCCCCTTTTCTTTTTCCTTGTAAACTTTTCATCCCAAGAATAACGTTGGCACCACATTGAAAGTGAAATATACTGTGCAATTTCAGATGTGTGAACTTCACCTAAGTTTTCCAGGGTATATGTCATAGCTTTCCCTCAAGTTTACTCACGTGCCACAGTCTTATGTAAGAATTTTTGAAAATCGTAGAAAAATTCCTGATTACCATTTCCCATGCCTTTTGGGGAGTAATGGTTTCTTCTTTTCGTACTGCAGGGGTAGAAAAGCATTTTCTGGGCTCTGTCCTCAACAAGTCATTGGAAAGGTGACAAAAACTACCCCTCAACTACAAGACAGACATTGAAGTACTGGAGCATGTTCAGAGAAGGACAATGAAGCTTGTAAGGGGTCTATAGCACAAGGAGTGGTGGATGGAACTGGCTTATTTTGGTCTTGAGAAAAGGAGGCTGAGAGGAGACATTATGGTTCTCTACAACTACCTGAAGGGAGGTTGTAGTGAGGTGGGGGTCAGTCTTTTCTCCCAAGTCACATGTGACAAGACAAGAGGAAATGGCCTCAAGTTGCACCAGGGGAGGTTTAGATTGGATATGAGGGAAAACTTCTTCACTAAAAGGCTTATCAAGCATTGGAACAGACTGCCCAGGGAAAGGGTTGAATTGCCATCCCTGGAGACATTTAAAAGTCCTGTAGATGTAGTGCTGAGGGACGTGGTTCAGTGGTAACTTAGCAGTGCTAGGTTAATGGTTGGACTTGATGATCTTAAAGGTCTCTTCCAACCAAAATGATTCTATGATTGTAAGATTAATTAGTTTAAAAAGCCTAACAGCCTCTGCACCACTTGAATATTAGTTTTTCAGCAAGCATGTCATAATTCAAATATGTTTATGCAATGTGTCTCTCTATCCTATTTCCTAAAATAGTAAAGCATGAAACAAACCCATTGTTTGAATGAACCCACCTTGAATGAAGGGGGATGACAAAATACCATTTGCATTTACAACATCGCTATATTTAGGATTTCCTGTTAGCTTATGGCTTTTGATTTACCTTTATGGGCCAGTGCAAGAAACATTACTAGCTACATTATTTTCCAGAAAGCAAAGGCATGATAAGGCATATGCTATCATTTTCAAACGTAAATATGGGATATCCTATGAACACCTAGGTTAAGATAACTGGTCATCTTGTACTTATCGGTATAAGTGTGTTTAGTTTTGCCCGTCAACTGTGGTAGTGCTGCAGGTAGCTGTTCCAAAGCTGTAAAAGTCTACAGAAAGCACAAGGGAAGAAAAAACTGGCCCCAGAATGGGAAGAAAAGAATGTGTCAGATTTTTTGGATATTACACTGGTTTGAATAATAGTGTTACTTCACTGAAGTAATTTGAAATTTAGAAGTTCATGACAAGAAAGAAATGTTTTGATACTACAGCATTATATGTCCTGATGACAAAATGATTACTACCAACTCCTAATAAACAGTGACTTGTTTATAACATGTATTGACTGTTTAAAATACTTTTTAAGCTGTATAAATCGTGGGTAAAGATGCTAGCAAGGTCTTGCAGTCTGTTGTCTCAGTGGAGGTGGGGGATGGTGATCCATGCGGTAGTGAAGATATGAGGGGTATCAATAGGTTGGTAACTATAGAAGGGTCTGAGCACGATCAGGTGAAAATTAGGGCTTATTGCCCCAAAAAAGTGGCAGGATAAATAGCCCAGCTGAAGTGCATCTACATGAAGCATGCAGCGTGGGCAACAAACAGGAGGAGTTGGAGGCTGTTGTACAGCAGGAAAGCTATGGTATAGTTGCCATCACAGAAACGTGGTGGGATGAGTCACACAACCAGAGTGCTGCGATCGATGGCTACCAGCTTTTCAGAAGGGATAGGCAAGGAAGGAGAGGTGTTTGGGTGGCCCTCTATGTTAAGGACAGATTTGAATGCCTAGCACATAACAATGTGCATGACAGTATTGAGTGTTTATGGGTAAGAGTCAAGGGGAAGGTCAATAAGGCAGACATCATGGTGGGAGTTTGTTACAGACTCCCCTCTCCCCCCCAGTCAGGATGTAGAGGCTGATGAAATATTCTATAAACAGCTGGCAGAGGTGTTGCGATCGCTTGCTCTTGTTCTTCTGTGGGACTTCAACTTCCCATATGTCTGCTGGAAATATAACACAGCAGAGAGGGAACAGTCCAGGAGGTTCCTGGAATGTGTGGAAGACAACTTGCTAACACAGCTGGTGAGGGAGCCAACCAGGGAAAGTGCCCTATTGGACCTGCTTCTTGTTAACAGATAAGGTTTTGTGGGGGTTGTAAAGGCTGGAGATCATCTTGGGCAGAGTGATCATGAAAATCATAGTTTTCAATTCTTGGAGAAGCAGGGCGGGGAGCCAGCAGAACTGCCACCTTGGACTTCCGAATGGCAGACTTTGGCCTGTTTAGGAGCAAGTTTGGGAGCATTCCTTGGGAGACAGTCCCAAAGGGCATAGGTGCCCAGGAAGGCTGGTCATATGTGAAGGAGGAACTCTTAAAAGCCTAAGAGAAGACCATCCCCAGGTTCCGTAAAATGAGCCAATGGGGAAAAAGACCACCAGCCTAGCTAAATAGAGGGCTTTGGCTGGACCTCAGTAATAAAAGGAAAGTTTACGGTCTTTGGAAAAGGGAGATGGCACCTTATGATCAATACCAAGATGTGGTGAAGCTATGCAGTGGGCCAAAGCTCAAGCAGAGCTTAATTTAGACATTATGGTTAAACACAACAAGAAGAGATTCTTTCAGCAGATCTATAGAAAAAGGAAGACTAGGGAAAATGTAGGCCCACTGAGGAATGAGGTAGGCGCCGTAGCCCTCGTGAATCCCAGACCCTAGAGACAAAGGGGAAGATCTGGAGAGAGGAAGATTTTCCCTCTGTAGAGTAGGACCAAGGGGTTAGAGACCACTTGGCCTAACTGGACATCCATAAGTCCATGGGCCCTGATGGGATGCACCCACCCAGAAGTGCTGAGGGAACTGGCAGATTTTATTGCTGGGCCACTCTCCATAATCTTTGAAAGGGCATGGAAAACAGGAGAGGTGCCTGAGGACTGGAGGAAGGCAAGTATCAGTCTAGTCTAGTCAAGAGGGCTAATGGAATCCTGAGCTGCGTAGGGAAGAATATGGCTAGTAGGTTGAGGGAGGTCATTCTCCCCCCTGCTCTGCACTGGTCAGGCCACAACTGGAATCCTGCGTCCAGTTCTGGGCTCCCCAGTTCAAGAGAGGCAGGGAACTCAGAGAGAGAGAGGGAGGGAGTCCAACGTAGGGAAACATGGAGGGGTTGGTGCACCTGCCTTACAGAGCTGGGACTCTTGAGCCTGGAGAAGAGAAGGCTGAGGGGAGACCTTAGGAATGCTTCCAAGTATCTGAAGGGTGGGTTGAAGGAGACTGGAGTTGGACTCTTCTCAGTGGTTCTCAGGACGAGGGGCAACAGGCACAAGCTGGACCATGAGAAGTTCCGTAACAACATGAGGAGAAATATCTTTGGGGTGAGGATGTCAGAGCCCTCGCAGAGGCTGCCCAGGGAGGGTGTGGAGTCCTCTTCTCTGGAGACCTTCTCTGCAGTCCTGAGTGATGTGCTCTGGGCAACCCTGCTTTAGCAGGGGAGTTGGACTGGATGGTCTCTAGAGGTCCCTTCCAACTCTGACAATTCCCCAATTCTGTGAAATGGGATACTGGCTGTATTTGCGAACCTCTTGGAAAAACTGCCACCAGCCTACTCTGAATACTAATGGGTGTAGTCAGAGCTCCCACCATGGCACTTGAACACCTGTCAGAGGTTATAGCTACAGACCATGAATAAAAATATTCCATATTGATTCATGCACATTTCTAGAATTCAGGACGCTGCAAGAATGTTGTGTCACTTGGAGTGATAAAGAATGCCAACTGTATTTATTTGCTGAGCGCTCTACTTGCCAAGCTGTGAGTAATGCCCTGTTGTGCATTCTGCATTTTGTGTTCCAAAGTCCACACTCTGTGTTCATTGTTCCAAGTCAAGAATTCTGGACATGATGTGGATAAAATAAATTTTGCATACTTTATTACCCCTTGGTGATTCTCAGCTAAATAACAAGTTAATTTGGATGAAATGCACGACCAGTTCAGTACAATTGAAAACAAAATAGTGCTTCCTTGCCTGTGCCGCAATTCAAGCTTTGATTCTGACACAGGATGAAGGTGAGCCTTTAACAACTTTGAACGAGCATTACTGCAAATGTTAGCATAAAACCTGCTCTGATAAGATACTGTCTGGACTTCAGTAAACACATAAGTGTAGGTAGCGTAAATTAGTGTTTGAGGATGAAGGAAATTACTTCAGAAATTTCTTGTTAAATAACTTGGCTGTGGGTGGTTCGGCGGTTTAAATGATAGGATGGAAGGTCCTACAGCTACAAAACAAACTATTTGGCTTGCTTCTTGGGTGGTTGCCTATTGTTTAACAAGACAATGGGAATTGTCATAGTGTTTTGGATTATTTTCATAAATTTATTGAATATTTATTGCCAGGATTACTCCAGTTTTGTATTTTGAAGATTGATACTACTTACATTTAAAGAAATTCTCTGGTATTTTTCCAGTTTTCTGTGACTTTTCCTAACTGCTTGCTTTCAAAATCCTTTTAATTTTTATTTGTAAAGTAAACAAACAATCTGGAAGTCATTGATAGACAATAAAAATGGCACTCCACAATGCTCTTAAGAAAAAAAAAAAGAGGGGGGTGGGACACAGACTCTATTATCTTGTCTACGTTTGACATACTTTCCTGAAATTTCCCACAATTACTGTCTCAATTTCAGCTCTACTGGTGGTAGAAAATGTAGAAATTTTAGTAGGCACTGGGCACTAATGTGAGCTGGTGTTTCGGATCATTCATTGTTATTTATTGCTATTTATTACTTTTATATTATATTTTCTAGGAGCCAGAGTCACTGATCAGTATCCCATTGAGCTTAGGCACCAGGCCAGCTCTAGAGAGCAAGACTGTCCCTGCTACACTGAGCTAAACCATGATATTTAAAAGTTCTAGTGAGCAGTCAACATGAAAATGCCCCCTTGGTTAGCAGAAATGCAGAGGCAAAGCAATACAGCTCCCACGAAGTTCAAATACTAGCTTGTGCTTTTATGGAGATTGTGCTTCCTTGACCACTGTAAAATCAAGTCACTTCTGGATGATTGATTCTACTCACTACAACAATAAAAGTACTTTAGAAATAAACATAAAGATTGTGGTGGAGAGTAAAGGTATGGACACTCGTGGAAGTGTAGTATCTAGCTTGTGTTCCCTTCTGGCAGATGTAGCAGTAATTTGTCTTTCCTGTATTTGTGTGTAGGTTATTGGAGGGCATGAGAAAATAAGTTGCAAGAAAGTTTTATCTTCCTTGTGAAAATTTCTCATATATATATGTATTTTTTTTTCCCCACTATATACATTGCCATATGCTATGATTTGGCAGGGCGAGTTCACCTCTAAGCGTAGGTGACTAGATTCAATAGACACGTAGTAGTAGGTAAGGAACTGTTGTAGTACTTTGTTGGACCATAAATGTTACGAGGCTCACAATAGCACAGAATCTGCAATTTCTGGAGAACTGAACATCTTTTTGACTGATCTGAGGTCAAGTTGTAGCTTTAAAACCTGTTGCTTGTTTTGACCACAGGTTGATACTCCAGTATATTTGTTTGAATAAGCCTTTGTTTCAGAAGAAGATATATAAGTGCTATATATATATAAGATATATAAGGCTCTGTGTTTTCAGAAACAGATGAGGTTTTAATAGCTGTAAGATGACAATAATTGGTGGACGATGTTGAAGTACTCGTTTGTAAACTTAGCTCGTATCAAAATGGAATAGTGTGCTGAAGTTAGTACAGTGTAAAATACTAGCCTGGAGCATCCTTATTTGTGCTGAATTATGTCAGTTCTTGATAATGCTTCTTGTTGCTTCTTCTTCAGCACCAAACGCAGCATTGCTGGGAATTCACCATGTTGTGTAATGGGATTAACATTTATTTATGGATTTCATTCATCAGTACTGAAGTAATTTCCTAAAGGCATTTTTTGAATGCTTTATTATTATTGTATCAATTTTTCATTGTGTCATCATGGTATTTTTGGTTAGGGAGGTGGCTAGTATGCAGGCATTTCAAAAAAAGGCATGAACTTGGAGCCCAGCTGGTAGACTTTAATTTGTCTTTTTTGACATTTCTAGTCTGCCTTAGATATTAGCATTTCTTGGTATCAATAAAAATGGATAGATAAGCTGCTTTGATTTCATTTTCAATTGTTTCATAGCAAGTTTAGACCAAAGAGAGGAAAGGTTCTTACTGGATGTCCTGAGAGTAGTACAATGATTGCGATGTACAAATGATGTCTATAGACATCACATTTAGAAATTCTGAACTGATAGAGGTTACAGGAATGTAGTTGCCTTGTCTCACAGTCCTTTGGGGATCTTTTGGATGTAGGCAAGCTCTCGATTGTCTTTCGGTAAGAAATATTCTCCCCTTATGTTTTCTCCTGTGCTATCCAGAACTAGAATCCAGCTTGCACATTATTTATTAATTTTTTTATTCTATGAGATCATGCTTCCTTGGGACAACACCTATGGAGAGATTAAACAACTACTTTTGCTTGTTTAGAAAGCGCTTTGATTTAATATCTCCATTGTGTAGCTTATTTAGCATGTTACTGGCTGCAGATTTTCTTACAGCATTCTAAGAATAACCTTAGTAAAACCTCATGCATCATAGTACCGTAAGCATTGGTTTCACAGTAATCTCACTGGAATTATATCTGGTTTTGCTAAAAGATTATTGGGCAAAGGCTGCTGTTATAGACGCTAGAACTGGAACAGAGACCACTAGGTGAAGACCTGCTTTGCTCCCTCTCAAGTCCAGCTGGTTGAAGATGCACCACTACCAAGCCCCTGGGATCAATCTTCCCACTTAGAAGTTTGGAGTACAACAGGTCATGTGGCAGGAAAACAACTGTGCAGCTGCATGCCCCATCTCATCCACATGATGAATGTAAGAAGAGATGACAGAAAAAAACCCAAGCTCAATCAAATGACATTACATTAGGAATTGCAAAGAAAAGATTTAAGCATTTAGTGATCCATTAATGGGGGTGCTTAATATTGCTTGGCTAGAAATGAGACCTTTTTTAGAGCTACAAGGAAGAAGCATTAATCTTGCTTTGAAGCAGGTATGGGAAAAAACCTCATCTGAAAACTTTTTGAAACAGTCCAGGAAGCCAGCTATCATTTCACTTGCCTTTAGTGGTGAAGCATTTTAGAGACAGGTCAGATTCCTTCCTAGAGTAAATTGCATTAGCGGTCACAAAACATCTGGAAAAATATGGTATGTCTAGAACCACCCGCAGTAGCCTGATTTCAGAAGGCTTGTCTGGTTTGATGTTTTTCTCTGTGTGTGGCTTTGTTTTTTCATAGAATCACAGAATACCAGTTTGTAAGGGACCTCAAGGGTCATCTGGTCCAACTTCTCTTGGCAAAAGCACGGTCTAAACAAGATGGCCCAGCACCCTGTCCAGCAAATCTTGAAATCATCCAGTGATGGGGAATCCACCTTTTCCCTGGGAAGATTATTGCAAGGCCTGATTGTTCTCATTGTAAAAAAAAATTTCCTCATGCATCCAATCAGAATCTCTCCTGGAGTAACTTGTACCCATTGCACCTCATCTTTTCCTTGTAACTCCTTGTAAAAAGTGAGTCTCCATCTTCTTTGTAGCCACCCTCTAAACACTGGTACATGGTGATAAGGTCTCTCCAAAGCCTTCTTTTCTCAATAAGGCTTTGAACAAACCCAGTTCTTTAAGCCTGTCCTCATCCAGCAGGCTTCCCAGTTCTTTGATCACCTTGGTAGCCCTCCTCTGGACCCATCTTTTTGTATGGTGGGGACCAAAACTAACACAATATTCCAGGTGTGGCCCGTGCTGAGTAGAGGGATAATGACTTCTTTGCCGCTGCTGCTGATACCCTTCTAGATGCAACCTATCAGCCTATTGGCTTTCTTGGCTGCAAGAGACTGGCTACAACATTTTTATTTGTTTGTTTTTCTTAGGAGAGGAGATATAAAAAAGGTTTTTTGGAAGAGTAAGGTATATTTATATGTGGCATTAATTATCAGAAAAAATATAATGGCTTTGAATAGAGAAATTAAATCTCATGTGATTGCTGGTAATTTATGCTGGTATATGGTATATATAGAGTAGGTAGGACAAGGAAAAAGAGTTCTGAAGCGAACTCTCATTAGCAATATTGTTTAGTGATATTTCTTGTCAGGTAGGTGGTTGGACTTGATTTGAAAGGTCCCTTCCAACCAGGACAATTCTATGATTCTATGATTGTGAGTTTTACTTTGAATGGTTTACATTTTGCAGATGGACCATATGGTGATCCATTTGGAAGATTTTTTTAATCTGGAAAATGCTTTGTTGCTTTGTTTCCCTTAGGGAGAATGTGACTGAAATCTTGTAAAGTTATAATGGAATACTTGACTTAGTTTTAATGCAAAAGTCAGGTCAAGAAAAATATTTTTTGGGTCAGAAAGAGTGGAACATACATGTGTTATTTTACATAGTATCTTATGGTTTATATTGTTGGGTTTTTTTAGAGTATTGGAGATAAAGTTCTGCACCTTTGTTAAGTTTTGTAATTAAAATTACTGTAGGATGTTATTTTGTCCTAGCAAAAGCTGTTTGTTAAAGACGCAGTGTTTATATCGGTTTACAATTGCATTTTCAGATGTGTGTTTGATGAAAGAGTGGCAAGAGTTTGGCTGTTGCAGTAAAATTGTAAACTGTCTGTGAATTAGACACTAGGAAGTCAAAGATTTCCAAATCTGTCTTTGAAAGAGGGTACCAACATTTGCAAGGATGTGTTTGCATATTGAATGCATTATTGAGTGTGGGCTCATGGTCTCCTCACTTGCTCAGTGGAATGTCTTAGACTTACTTATTTGTAGCCCAGTACTATGTGGTGGAAAGATGTTGGTTTATGTTCACATCTTCATGTGCTGGAACTTCAGTTTCACAGTGGCAAATGCCCAGGGTAGAGTTGAGCATTAATGAGCTCCTTTCAAGCCATTATTCTGAATTGGAGTGTAACTTCCCTTTCCATGTTGATATATGACCTTGTCCCCTGACACTCAGGTCAGGTAACTGGAACTTTAAAAAACAGTATGCTGAGTGCTGAAGGTTCAGTTATGTTTGGTTTCTGTTGCTTAAGAGACTAAAGGAAATGTTAGGAGAAGAAATTTCAATTTATAATTTCCAGATATGTTTCTTGCAAACATGGCTGGAACTATTGTTAGAACCGTCTCTTGTTATATTTGTAGCTCTCCAAGTCCAAAAAGAAAGAACAATGTAAAAATTGTATTGACGGGTATTTAGAGACATTATACTTCCTTAGAAATGGGGCATTTGGGTAGCCATGGCACAGTTTTAGGCAATTTAGGGCATAGAACAGCTACAAGGTCAGAGGCAAGTTGAGGAATGTATTTCAATCAACGAAATAGTTTATTTTAAAAGTATTTCCTCACGTGCAATGTTTCTTGGTGAATATGGAATGTTTTAGAAACAAGATAGTGTGAAAGAATAGTCATGGACCACATGCTGTAATCAAGTGACCACTGGTATCAAATAGTCCCTATAGACTCAGTAGACAATTTGTTTGCTGGCAATGCTATCAAAATATCTTTGCTTTATTGCCTTACCATTGTTAAATAATAGTTTCAGCTATTTAAGGCTCCACTCCGTATCTTACAGGGGCAAGAATTACCTGTCTATTTTGTGTTGAATGCCCCTTTTGTTACATTCATTTTGCTGCATTCCTTTTTTTAGTTTCTTTGCAAACAGGCGTAGTTCAGGATGTACTCTATTGGCACTTAAGATGGAGAGAGAAACCACAGCACCATCTTCACTGTGAGGAGAACTCTTTTCACATCTATCAAGTGTCTGAACAGACAAAAAGGCTTTGATCACTTTCAGTCTCTTTTAACAAGGGACTTGTTTTAATTATAGAATGCTTTAGCTATTACTACACATTTGCCTGGCACAGTTGGCACATGACATCATTTTACAAAAGCTTGGGTTTCTTTTGAGCATTCCAGCCTTAGGCTGCTGCTCTTAGAACTAAAGAAGGAGCATTATTTTTCCACCAACTGAAGAAGGTATCTTTAAATTACAGCCAACAAAAATAAGATGATAAACCAGAACCATTCCCAAGTAATGACCACAAAGCAACAGTCACCTAATGAAGACTTATTCATATTCACCACTGCAGTATTTCCAGTGACCTCATGACAATACCAAAAAATTTCCCATTTCCTCATGTAGGAAAAAATGGGATAGAATTTCTTGTAATCCCCCCACCAGTTTTCATTTTATAAAATTGTATTGTTCTTTAGGAATAAAAAAAAAAGGCCTGGGGAATGTTGCATACAGAGTATATTCTGGATGAAATTCCATGTAAGGGTCAGTACAATGTAAGAAGATACTCTCAGATCTGTCAATTAATACTGAATACAGGAAATGATAACTGATGTGCGACTATGACTACATTGTAATACACATAGTTTGTATATAAAAAGAGCACTAATACTTGGTGTCGCTGACATCTATCAGCATTTTCTTTATTTCTTGAGGTAGAGTAAGGTATGATGAAATAGGTCTTGTTAATTACATTTTGGTGATTCTTTGGTAGAGTGGAATATGAGGACTATTCTCAATGTCATTTATGTAACCAATGTAAGTTCTGTATATATCCCAGTATTTGGGGTTATTTGCTCTTGCCTCCATTCAGCTTTATGCCTTAAGTCAGGGTGGGGGTTTTTTTTCTAACAAGATGTAAACCATCCTTTTTTTTTTTTACACAGCATAGTATGCATAAAACTTAGCATAATGTAGCTATAATATTGTGACAGTGTCTGTCTGAAGTTAAAGTTTTATACAAACCTTGCAAGTTCATTGAATGATTTCTTAGGAATGAAGACTGCTGAACTAAAATTTTACAGTTTTGGTGTTTGCCCAGTCTCAGTCTTTCCTTGTATTCTTAGAGACTGAGTTTGGTTTTGGATGTTCCGACATCATCAGTATAGAGTGCTGCTTATAGTTAAAACAAGCAAATATATAAATCCCTCACTGAATTGTGGTATTTATGCATTCCTGTAGGTCTGAGTTCTCATTGGATTGACTACAGAAGTGCAGGATCGGCCAGAGGAAATGAGTGATCTAGGCACAGGGTATTTTTAACACCACTGCAAATATTTCAGTCATATTTTTGAATAAATTCAAATTTCTTACTTCCCCAATTACATACCTGAGGGAATTTATTTAGGATTAGTTTGTAATTTCAGCAGAATAAATCCTATTCCAGAATGCTGTGTGTTGCACATGTGCATCACTACCCAGCAGCAATTTGGTGCAAATTTATCTTTTCACTAACTTCAGTGTAAGTTGGACCATATTTGCAATGTATGGCAAATCCAATAAAGATTAGTGTGCTTGGGCTATATTTATACGAATTTCTACAGAAAGCTTGTCAGTTTACCATCTGGTGAGTTTTCTCATGCTAAGTCTCAGCAATTATTCAGTTTAATAGTTGGTATTACTACATATTTGACAGAAGTCTCATTTTCTCAGAATGATTAACAAAATACTCTGATCTGACTTGAATAAATTTCTAAAGTCTTACTATATCAAGTTATATAGCCCTTATTCTGATGGCTTTCGGGCCAATCTTTAGTGTGCATTGCTTTGCTTTCTGGTGTTAAGAGGTTTTTGTGTTACTGTGTTTTTAACGTATGTAATTCAAAAAGCTACAACACACGATAGAAGTTTATGGCTTATGATTTAGTAAATCAGTGCAGAAGTCGTGTATTATTACCCCAGGCATTAGAGTTGGCATTGAGAGCCGAAAACCACATTTAAATTGGATGAGTGTGAGTGCTATTCAATACCATTTTACATTTGGCAGTTTTAGCCTTCTGTTTTTACAAGGTTGAATAACATTTTGTTTTCTTAAGCTTTGGATTTACATGCCTTCAGAAAGAGAACCTCATTTTCTGTTTTAGAAAAATTATCTCTGCAGTGTCTACAGGGAGTATCTACATGACAAAATTAAACAGTGGAACTGTAGTCATCTTTATCACGCTAATCCTTCCCCAGAGATTAGACTGTATTTATTCTAGTGTCTGAAGTCTTTCAGCATATTTAACATGAGTAGATTCATATTATCTTTAATTGTGCTATTTAAACCCTATTCAATTTAATGCTCAGATAAGTCATGTTCATCAGGAGCCATTTATATGTCCAGAGCAAGAAGTTAGAAGAATAACGTCATTGACAGGCATAGTAGCTCTGATTTAGGTCTTTTAGCGTGACATATTGGAACCTCATTAAATTTCTCTGTTACATCCAGGGATGCCAGCCTTGTTAGTTGCTGAAAGTTGCACACTGTAACCAGCTGCCTTTCCAATTTTGGGAGGCCTTACCACAGACGTGAGGCACAAAAGTGAGCCTCCCCCTGTTTGTGCTCACACCATAGCTCCGAGTAGTTGGTGGAGGGTTAACGCGATGACATTTTGGGAGGGCTACCTGCATTTCAGGAGGCTCCCCTTTTATTCTAAGGTGTTGATAGGTCTTTATTCCTCCAGCAAATCTGATACAGTGCTGCAGAACAGCTGCTGGTGCCATGTTTTTCACATAGATAGCAGCCTTTTATTTTTTCTTTTTTTTTTTTTTTTTGCAAAATGCAGTAATTCAAAATGTAACTCTGTGCTCCAAGTGGTATTATTAATGTATAGGTAGCATATGTAAACACAGAGTGTTTGATCATATAGGTCTAAAATAAGCTTTGCGTCAAATAGTTTTATTCTGCTGATTCTGGATTGGCACAGGATCTCTACAAGCATTTGTCCTGAGTTAAACACTTCCCATTTTTCCCTTGAGGAGACGTGGTGAAGGCCTAGAGGGGACTAAGAAGGAAAAGAAACTATTTGGGGAACCTTTAGGGTATGTTTGCAGGGGTTCTGGGCTAATCAAAATGGACACTAATTGGCCTGCAATCTTCAGCTCTGTTCTCTTCCTGCAGTTTTACAAGCAATAAACTTAAGGGCAGAGGGCTGGAGAGGGAAGAGAAGCCAAAGCAAAAAAACTACAAACCACATTTCTGTGTTTGTCTTGAGCTCCCTGCCATTCCTTTGGGTTGGCACAAGTCCTCTGTCTCTCTTGCTCATTGTAAGTGCTCTTCTTCCTGGAGGATGAGGAGCAGGAGTAGGCTTTGCTGTTTTTCATTAGCACCCACCCTGGAATGCCTTTGAACACTGACAGAGCATTTTCAAGGGGGCACTGTGGGGAAGAAGGGCAAATGGGGCTGCCGGTGTAGTCTGACACTTGTGAGACTCCAAAGTGCACCCCCTCACAGGTGTTTACTTGTATTTTGCGTGGAAAGGGAACCATACCAGAGATTCTGTGAAATGTGAAAAAAAAAATAAAAATTAAAAAATGTGTATGAAACTGAGTTAAAAATGCTGATTTTTTTCAAAGCTGCTCTTAATGGAAGCACACATCAGAGGATGCTGAGCTGGAAAATGTTCCTCCTCTCTGTGAGGGCACCTCAAGTTTTGATCTGAGAGAAATGGCTAGGTGAATAGAAAAGTAGCTGTTGTAACATGAGAAGTGTCTAGAATATGGAAAATTAAAATCTCAGCTCTGTGAGGTATCAGGTGAGTCCCTACACTGCTATGCCCTTGGCTTTTCTTGGGTAGAACTATTCCACTTCCAGAAAAAAAAAACAATTTTAGTAGGAACTTCAGTCTGGCTAAGTTTATGCACAGGACTTTGTCAAGTCATTCCCTTACTCCAGAATTATTTCATTATCATCTGAATTTTTTAGCCTTGTTATACATATTCATATATTTACCTGGGAATAGCAAATCTGATGTAAGCCTCTTTCCATCACTTTCTTACTTCAGTAGAGTTGAGAGTAGAGAGAACCCTGAGCCAGCACTGATTTAGGCTGATCTGCGCACCAGATACAGTGCAATAACCACTCACAAACACTGTCTCAATTCTGCCTCCCAGTTAGCTAGTGCGATGCAGGTTCTGCAGGGAAAATACCTGCTGCTTGGCCCATGACAATGCAATTGTAAAACTTCTGGTTATAGATCTCACGTGGTTCATTGCATGGTCTCTGCACAATACTACTTTATACTGTGAAGATCTGCCCTTTAAGAACCGAGCCTCATCCAATGTAGCATGTCCCCCAATACTGCACTTCATGGAGATGCTTCTGCACCTCTAATTAGTTTTTAGCCTCCCTTTTCAAGGAAATGAGGTTTAGAGGATGACTCTTCTTGTCTCTTTTCCTCCCTGAGGAACTTAGCAGTTTTTTGCATTCAAAAAGGCAAAATAAAAGCAGATCTTTCTTCTTTCAGATTGAAGAATGCAAATACACATTGGAACTTGGACTTTTCTTTGCAGCACTATTAAAAAGTTACCATCTTCATCCAGTGGTAGACCACTGGTTTTTTTTTTAATCTCTGCCTCTGGTTTGTTGGTGAATGCAAGATGTTCTCTGGTTGTTACCGGGGAATTGTGGGGCTTTTTGCTAATACTTACAGAATTTTAGGGTTAATAGGGAGTGCAAGAGATCACCTAGTTTATCACCCTGCCTGAAGGCAGCATGAGCTAATCCTGACAGATGTTTGTCTAACCTGTTCCAAAACTTTACAGGCAGGGGGATTGGACTAGATGATCTTTCAAGGTCCCTTCCAATCTGTGATTCTGTGATTCTTTAAGGACCCCAGGCAATCTATTGCAGAGCTTCACTACCCTTACTCTCGGTAAGGGTAGTGCTAATGTTTAAGAAACTTCTTTTCGGCTGTTAAGCCCCTTGCTTCTTGTAGCTATGGATATGGGAAGCAGATTGTTAGCTGGCTCTTTGCAGTAGTTGTCTTTTTGGAGCTCAAAAATCACATTGTGTGTCTTCTGCTTTATGTTGCTTGCTAGACCTCTATTTCTTTCAGTCTTCCCTTGCTATTGGTGTTTTCTACAGACCATGCATATTGCTGTCCTGTACACCTGTTAAGACATTTTAGGCAATTCCTGCATTTCCTTGGGTTTTTTTTTCCTTAGAATTTCCTTAGAATATACTTCCTCAGAATATAGTCTATCAATCACATTGACTGTATTCTTCTCTACTAAAAAATCACTTGTTCTAAAACCCTTGTTCATTTATAGACTACTACTGTAGTGATGGATAATGACAGTACAGTTAGCTTTTCGTTTTTGTGCTAAGAGATTACCTCTGGAAGCAGTGAGGGATTATTATATATATATATACTCAGTAGTCACTCTTTCTTCAACATTTACTTAAGACCAGTGTTGGAGATCAGACACTGAACTAGATGATGTTACCAAGAATAGTTGTGTGTTCTAAAAATCCATGTTCTTCAGTGATGTTTTACTGCTGAGTCTATGAAATTTCTCAGGTATGTTTTAATGCAAGAATCAGGCACATTAAAAGACCTGTTGAATGTTCATTTTATACTAAGCTTATAAACAGAAAACTGTCATGATAACTCTTGTGGATGGTCAAGTATCATTTGTTGTTCAGCAGAAGAGTCAGCAGAACCTCCGGGTAAGGGAGAACACCTGGCAGACAATATCTATGAAAATAATTTTATCCCAGATAAAAATGGAGGGACTTGTGGCTATTGAATATGTATCCATGGAATCTAGGCAGTTATAGATTGCAGAGGGACTGTCAGTGACTTGTAATCTTTGGTAAAATCTTTAACAAGCATTAACCCTAGCTATAGTCTTAAATTTCCATGACTTTCTCTCAAAAAATATGGCTCTCGGGGAATATAGTGGTTTTGTTTTGATTCTTAAATTCAGAGTGAAGAGTTCAGTTATTTGTGTAAGACTGTTGATTCATCATGTCTTAAGAATTAAATGATGTAGAACACTTTGCTTTAGAGAAACTTTTATTTGCACCAACCCCATCTTCCTTGAAAAGAGAACCATTCAAGGTGAGAATCCAGCTTCTGAGTAAATGCTCCTTAATCCAGAAAAATTTTTTTTGCTATTGCTGCCCGTTTAAAAAATGCCTTTTGTTTGTTTGTTTGCTCCTTGAGAATTGATATATTATCATAATCAGGTCTCTGTTACTGTCCACACTTATTTCTTGAATGCTCTGTTTGAAGATGTGTGCACCTTGTCTAAAAAGCCAGCTGGGATGCCACAAATAGTGTCTGTTCTATTTATGACTGCAAAGTAATTACAATGGAATTTAAAGACTTGGTTTATAGATCCAAGACGAGGATCTTCTGTGTATACTAAAAGGATGAATCCTTTCCAGACCACTTCTTATTTGGCTGAAGATGAACTTGAGGAAGCATTTTGGATTGTCAGCCGAGGCTGCTTGTAGAAAGACCTGGGTGGGATTCATACTGTTGATATCCAAATAAAAAGAGGCCCTGATTTTAATCTCTGCATGGTTACTTTATTGTAGTTATGAAACCATGAATTAACTTTAAAGCTTTCAGGGATGAAAGGAGACATATAAGCAAGTCCCTGTTATCTTTTCTAGATTCATGGGAAAATATTTTAACCAGTGTCCTCGTGGCTTTCTCTTGTGGACTTGTCTTTTGTTTATACTGTTTCTATGTGGTAGGCATTTTAGTTTCTTTCCTATGAAAGCAACAAACTGTGTGAGAGAGAAATACGTACAGGAATGGGAAAAGATGGGCATCAGTTTGGGGAGGAGAGAGGGACTGATGTGTTGTGCTTAAATGAAAGTGCAGCAAGTATTCCCTGCTTATGGCGAAGCTGAATATAGCTTTTCCCGGTTGGTGTCAGTGAAAGTTGGTGGGATTTAGTCTTTCTCAGCTAAAGAGTTGTTTCCAGCATTCAGTAAGGAGTAACAATATTGAATGAAAAATAATATCGGTATAATCATATGAGGAATATGGATATAATCTTTATGAGGAATGCATTTTAAGTTAGCTAGAAACCTTTTAGAACTGCATCAAGACAAAAGACATTTGGCTGCATTATATTTGATACTGATATTGTAAGAGACATTTGACTGTATTCCCAAGCAACATTTGGTACCTAAACAATGAGATACGCTGATATCCTCAAACATAGAATGACAGTCCCTTTCCAGTTTGCTTCTTGTGATAAAGTCAAATGGACTTCACGGGTCTAACTGAAAGGCAAAACAGGATACACCTAGTGAGGATATTAGTTAATGAGTCATGGCCAATAATGTACAGGCAGTACAGGAAAGAGCAATGAGACCGCTTAGAATTTAGCCACTGAATGAATATACAGGGAAAACCAGGCTTGCTTCTGCTTACCAGCATGGAAAATCACATGCTTTGAAGGCCATTCTACATTCTTTTTGTTATGAAGTGCATGATAATGACATTATTAAAAAATGCCTTCTGAAAACGAAATTCTTTGTTAAATTTAGCATTCTTCATAGATGAAACATGAACAACATTTTCTTTTTTCTTCCATCTGCTGTACCCTGTGCTTCATCTTTCCTTTTTTTCTTCGATGTCATTTCACAGCTGTAATGTATTAGGGCTCCTACACATAGTTAAACTTGTGCTCTAGCACAGTTAGACTCAGACAGCAGCAAACGCAAAATGAAAACAAAGCTGGTTTGCCAAAAAGGTGGACTAAGTGGAGGGATGCTGTTATCTTTGGCAGTCTGCTGAGGAGATACTGTTAGTGTCACTTGATAGGAGAGGGGGCAGGGGATGAGCAAAAAAAAGACCACCAACTACTGTATATTTTTTTACACTGGGATTATACAGTTATTCTAGTCCCTGCGCCAAAAGTGACAGACCTTGAATTTATGTATGGGCTTTTTAGTGGTTACATATAGCTGCAGTGCATGTTGGCAAATGGAACTGACACCATCTTCATTGGGGAGCAAAGAAGTGTTTGCACTGTTAGTTTGAGTCTAGCAAGTACCTTGTGTTCATCCTGACGATCTCTCTGTTCTCATCCCACACCATTTTGTCTTTTCTCCACTTCTCAAAGAGGAAAAAGAACAACCAAACTCCAAATATTTTAGTGAACCTCTACAAATATTATTGCAACTGTGCTGGCAGAAGAGAAAACCACTCTGTGGGTCAAAGGCTGCTAGATAAACAAATACAGTTAGGCCANGGGTTGGTGGTGGTGAGGGGGAAGATGACAAAGAGAGGGGCACAAGATTAATACATCCTAAGGCTGAAAATTGTTTATAACTTTATTGGATGTAAAAAATTCTGGAATAAAGCATGCTTGTGTATCTGTGCCATGTGAAACTTGTTCTTGTCCACAGATTAGTGGGAATTTAAGAGGTTTTAAACTTGCTATACCTTTTCCTCCTCCTAAATCTATATGGCAGGACTCAGCTCTAATATCCTGCTTTTTCAGTGTGGGCAAAGTGCCTAGTGAAATCAGCAAACTCATAAACTGGACTTTTAAATTGTAACAAGATCTGAGTACAGAAAGTATGACCATCATCCCTACTTGAGAGGAAAAAAAAATTGCCCTTAAAAGCTTAGCTGAGGCTAAATCATCATTTACTTAATTCGGTTGACATTATTTAATCTTGGCAGAAGCATGTGTGTATGTACCACTGCCCTCCTAGTCAATGGAAGATGTCATAACGATTCAAGTGATTTATCAGTTTATAATTGTTATGCTCTGTAGTAGCTGGAGGCCAAGAGGGAGATAGTAGAGATTCTGCATTAGCTCAAATTTTTCCTGTGGAAACATCCTACAGAGTCATAGTAAGAATGAAATCAGTGCTTTACTATGGAAACCTAATAGGTTTATCTCATCCCAAAGTCTATATAATTTACTGGCCATGATTATAATACCTTGCTCTGTAGACTGTAATGCACAATAGCTTTTACTATGAGATGACTGAGGAAAACAAACTACCGAATTTTTTAGGCAAGGGTATCATTCTCCATTAAATTCAATAATATTTTTCCAAAACGATTCCAAATAAATAGCGTCCTAAATTAGCCCAGGCTTCAAGATGCAGTTTTACAAAGGCAACTTTGCTACCATAATCAACCTCTACCAAAGAAAGTATTAGACACACACACACAAAAAGGACTAATCTAAAGCAATCTCTATTCAATCTACCAAGCCACATGCACAAAAACCCAGGTTTGGCTGAGTTTACTCCCTGGCAGAGTTGTTTCTGCATGCTTTCTGTTTTTTCTTCCAAAGGTGCTGCAAAACACTCAAAGACTTCACTAATTTAAATCTCTTAAATCCACCTATAGTTCCTTGGCTTGCAAATATTACCTTCCAACGATGAGCGGTGTTAACTGTCTGAGGCCTGCCTGAGTCCGCAGGTGGCCTAAATCAGATCTCAGAGCTGCGTCCTCCTGACACTTTGGAAAAATGATGATGCACAACATTGTTTGCATTATTAATTGTCTCTATAATTGCTCTTTTAGCAACTGGTTTGCATATTTCTCCAGGAGTTCAAATGATCTCTCATCATCATGAGTGCAAAAAAGCTCTGAATTTCTGCCACCTGCACATAAGTATTCTGGGCCCTCTCAACTTTTCCACTTTCTTAAAACCAAAATCCACACATCTTTTCCTTTTCTCAATTTCTTTGGTAGAAAGGAATGTGAAGAATTATGGTAACAGAGTTGGCCTTATGAAATAAAATGTCAAACTTTCAGTCAGTACTATTTTGGAGGCTATTTGAACAATTAGGGGAAAATCTTATATAATTTAGTGGAGAAGGCAAACCTACCATAAGAGTGTTTCAGAGTTGTTTTGGTCATTTTTAATTAATCATTCCATTCCAAGAATCACATAGTCTCCAAGGCTGTTTAAAGGGTAAACATTAGGAAAGAAAAGAAGCTTTGGGGACACTAAGAACAAGTTACCTGAAAACTTGAGCCCTGCACGTAGCAAGTTGAATTTCATAGGAAATAAAACAGAAAAAATATTCTGGGTTTTCTAAATAAATGTGAACATGCATATGATTCCAGTAGCCAGAAAAATAAAGGTAAATTTTCTTGTACATCTCACTACAGCTTCATTTTTCTGTTCAGCAGAACATGAGGAACAATTGCTTCTCTTTGGCAGCGAGCTGTACCAGGATATGGATATGGATGTACTGCATGTAGTCAGACTCCATCACAAAATCTTCATGGTTGGAAGGGACCTTTGAGATCATCAAGTCCAACCATAACAAAAAAACCCAAACATACTGACAGCACCACACCCAAAAATGCCACCATAACAATGACCACTGCACCCAACAATCTCGGTCACTAGAGCATGCCCTGTAGTGCCACATCTACACCTTTCTTAAATACCTCCAGGGATGGTGACTCCACCTCCCTGGGCAGACTTTTCCAGTGCCTGACCACTCTTGTAGTAAAGACATTCTTCCTAATATCTAATCTGAACCTCCCCTGCCCCAACTTCAGACCATTTTCTCTGGTCAAGTCATTATTCCCTTGGGAGAAGAGGCCAACACCCATCTCTCTGTAATCTCCTTTCAGGGAGTTGTAGAGGGCAAGGAGGTCTCCCCTGAGTCTCCTCTCCTCCATACTAAACATGCCTTGTTCCTTCAGCCTCTCCTCAAAGGTCTTGTTCACCAACCCCCTCACCACCTTGGTGGCTCTGCTCAGTAACATGCCTTTTTTTCTACCCAATATACTTTCGATAAGATGCACTTGCAGCTTGTGCACTGTTAGGTAATCTGTGTTTTTTAACAAAACTAGCAAATTGGTTTCCAAAGCACAGCTTTGAAATACAGAGGGTCCCACTGTTGCCATGCCACTGAGCGTAGGTCTGTGGCAGAGGATTTAATATGGTCTCGGATCACTTTGTTACACAGCAAGCAATGCCCTGCTTTAACTCGGTTGTATTTGGGCAGGAATCAGAAGGTACAAGAGCTGCTCTGAGACAGTTTTGGACTCCTGTGAAGTCTAGGGCTGTTCTCAGATGTACTCAGCTCTCGGAAAAAGGCAGAGCAGGCTCAGGACCTCACTGGCCATTGCTGTGAATGGAGTAGAGGCTCAGGAAATCATAGAATCATAGAATGGTTAGAGTTGGAAGGGACCTTAAAGATCATCCAGTTCCAACCCCTCTGCCCTGGGCAGGGACACCTCCCACCAGATCAGGTTGCTCAAAGCCCCATCCAGCCTGCCCTTGAGCCCTCCAGGGATAGGGCAGCCAAAACTTCTCTGGGCAACCTGTTTCAATGTCCCACCACCCTTGCACCAAAGAATTTCATTCTACTCTTTAATCTAAATCTCCCTTCTTTCAATTTAAAGCCATTACCCCTTGTCTTCTCACTACACTTCCTGACAGAGTCTCCAGCTCTTGCCCCAGCTCTCCTGTAGCCTCCTTCAGATATTGAAAGGTTTCCCCAGAACCTTCTCTTTTCCAGGCTGAAGAAGCCCAGCTCCCTCAGCCTTTCTTCATAGGAGTGGTGCTCCAGGCCTCTGATCATCTTTGTGGCCCTCCACTGGACCTGTTCCAACAGGTCCTTTCTATGTTGAGGACTCCAGAATTGTACACAGTACTCCAGGTGGGGTTTGATGAGCATAGAGTAGAAGGGTAGAATCACCTCCTGTGACCTGCTGGCCATGCTTCTTTTGATGCAGCCCCGGATGGGGTTGGCATTCTTGGCTGCCAGTGCACTCTGCTGACTCATATTGAGCTTCTCATCCACCATCACTCCCAAGTCCTTCTTGTTGCAGTACAGGGTCTGGCGACCGGAAGAACTTGCGATGTACGGAAAGATAGGCCCCCCCCTCTCCCTATAGCCAATAGCGTTTAGCACTTAGTTCAGGATGTAAGCAGATGGAAGTGATGTTGTGAACACAGACTATATAATGCCGTGTTCTCTATCAATAAACGCCATTTGCCATCCACCACATTGGTGTCTGCGAGCTGATGGACCGAACGGCCTGGGGTTGGCCGACGTGCCGTTCCTGAACCAGGTCGCCACGCTTCCTGCAGGCAACACCTTCTCCTCAGGGATGCTCTCCAGCCGTTCTCCTCCCAACCTGTATTTGTGCTTGGGATTGCCATGTCCCAGGATCAGGGCCCTGCCCTTGGCTTGGTTGAATTTCATGAGGTTTGCACTAGCCCATCTCCGCAACCTGTCTAGGTAGCCCCTGGATGGCATCCCTTCCCTCCAGCATGCCAACTGCACCACCAAGCTTGGTGTCCTCAGCATACTTGCTGAGGGTGCACTCTATCCCACTGTCCATGTTTAACAAAGATGTTAAATAGCACTGGTCCCAGTACCAACCTCTGAGGAACGCCACTCATTACTGGCAGCCACTTGAACATTGAGCCGTTGACCACAACCCTTTGAGTGCGGCCATCCAGCCAGTTCCTGATCCACTGAGTGGCTCATCCATTGAATCTATGACTTTCCACTTTTGAGACCAGGATGTCATGCGGGACCTTGTCAAATGCTTTGCATAAGTCCAAGTAGATGATGTCTATATTTTGTCCCTTGTCCTGTGTGTAGAACTTTATACAAGTGATCCAGAGCTGCCGCTATTACTTTTATGAATTTTTGAGGAAAGATCTTGAGAAACTCTTTTTGTGCAGGCAGGTTGTCTTCTAGCTTGTCCTTCTGCTGCTTGTAAAAAGGCTGGGATGTTTAAAGCAGAATTACATCCAAAACATACCGGGACCATCATACATACTTCCATGCGTAAGACAGGAGATCCTCCTAACATAAAAAGTCTGGATTGAGAAAGAATAGATTTCCTTACACCTATGCATAGACTATATTTTAATCATATATCTGGTTTTCCTGTCTGGGTTTTATATCCAGTGTTCCGTAACTTACATTTAGATGGCCATATAGAAATTGGATTATGCAAGGCCAAGCAGCAAAGAATTAAGACATTAAGACAACCAAAACATGGAGGAAGATGTAAAGGTATGTTGCAGCATGATGAAGATTACCAGACCACCACAGAAAAGCCTCAAAGCATCCTTCAAACCTCTGGAAAAAAGGCACTAAAAAGTTACCACGGGAACAACCAATTTAATGAACCAATAAAAACAGACAGCTATCTACACCTACAACCAAATTATACAAACAAACAATAAAAGGGAACTATAAATCAGCTGAGTTCTATAACTGAGCAGGAAGTGGAAAAATAAAATACTAAACACAGGAATAAAGCAAAGGGGAAAACCCCAACAGTTCAATGTTAACTAAAATATAAAACGGAAAATACAAATGCTATATCAAAACCAGAAATGAACATCACTGCAACGGAAAATGTACAGCTAAGGAAATGATTTAATCTAGATAAATTTTAGTGCTTTTTTGGTGATTTCTACTCTTTTGTTTACCGTGTCATCAGTGGATTTTTCAACATCATACGCAGGTAGCCTGCTCTCCTCCCACCCCCCATTGTACTGAAATCAGTGTGTTATGTGATTACATAAGAACAGCTTTTGTCCAGCATACTGCCATTAATGAAGAATATGTTGATATCGATATCTAGTCTTCTACCTGAAAATATAGAAGACAGGATTTTGATTAAATGTATGGCAAACTATATGTCCTTAGATGTTCAGGTCCCTTTAGACTCAGACTCCTCCAATGTTTGCCAATCCGTGATTAATAGCAAGCTATGAGAAACCACAAAATGGTGTTATAAGGTGACATTTATTTGACAAAGCATAATTAACTGAAAAAGAATTTAGTATTTGCTGCTATTAGCAAGACTCAGTTTTTAAAGTGGGTAGAAAGAACAATTCATGAAGAGGAAAGCTGTAGCTGGAATAATTTTTTAAGAACTCAGAACTGCTAAGAAGACAAGTGAGTCTAGGCCCCCTAAGATTAATTTGCAAGTTGAAAGTGTCTTGGAAGTGTTCCGTTTTCCTCAACCAAATGCTTCCATTCACATAAGATTTATGGATATAGTGACAATTAAAATTTATGCTGTAAAAAAAGAAAAAAGCTAAAACCAAACTAAACCCCAAAACAGCATATTTCAGTATGTTGGAAGCATCCTTCTTTCTATTTTACTTAGGAGATAAGATAGAATTTCTTAAGTTACTGGAGTCCATTAAGGAAGAACAAGACTGTGTGGTCCAAAATCTCCAAAGGATTCTGTTTTATGTTCGGGAAGCAGTTTGTTCATGTTCTCACACACAAATATTTGTTACTTAGCCATTAAGATAGGTCCATGCTGCCAAGTAGGTTTGAATTCAAACCATTAGAGAATTTTAGGTTGCTCCCTTCCAGAGCTTTGATTTGTGCCCCTCTCTTATTTAACATGAAGCTTTTAAACTTCCAATCACTTTATTAGCATTAGTTAACCAATGAAACTGTGTGAACAGAGAAGGGGGGAAATGGTGCATTTTTATTTGGAAGTTTCTACTAATTTTCTTTGGCCAGCCTTTGAGTTTGCCTCTTCCCACTATTTGGCAGTGTCATGGTTCTCACAAATATTTGAACAAGCAGTTCAATTTGCATATGAGAGAACTTATAATGGCAGTTGGTATTTTAACATTCTTTTGACGGGGCGCTAGGAGAAGTAACTAGCACAACGGACATCGTACATTTGTGTTCTGTACTAGTAGAAGAGATCCATCTGCACATAAAAGTTGCAACAGTTTCTGTTAAATGAACTTGAGCAACTGAACTTGTTCCTGACCATTGTTCTTGCAGAAGGATGGAACTTGCTCTTCAGATAAATGATTAATTAAGAATAGATTTTGATTCTATTGATCTTTGTTTTGTAAATGCGAAACCACACCCCTCAATGATGAAAAGCTAGATGACCAATTTAAAATCTACCCAGTCATGTCAAGTCAGAAAAGTTAGTTATTTGCTTCAGATACCAATTAGTGTCTGTGCCACAGCTGGGAATACATCTCAGCTCTCAACACTTCTTGGGATCCCATCCTATGATAACATTCAGAGTTATTCCAAGCAGATCAGGGTCTCACAGAATAGCCATTGAATATGGGAATCTGTGCATAGCTGAGATTTAGCAGCAATCTGAGTGAATTATAACAATGCTACAATATTAGCAGCTTGAATGCAGAGACATCGTTAGTGAGATTAAATCGTAAGAGAGCTGAGAAAAAACCACATCCTCTCCACTCCAGCTCCTTGGGGTTTTTGTGATTTCTAGCAGTGATAACATATATTTTAAGTGTCTTGCTCCTTGTGTCTTGGTTTTGTTATGTGTTCTCTCCTACTGACTGCCCATGTATGGAGCTCCTAGTTTTTGACATGCTGAGGTTGGTTGCACATGAGTTAGGGAAGGTCACAGATAAAGTGTTACATGTCATCTCTGTAAAGTACCTAAACCAGGTGATTTCATCACTGTGTTTACTGTATCTCTGTATATGATAAAGCACCATTTACCTACAGAAAGCATTAGTTTTCTTGTAGCCATCTGTTTCTCCATCAAACAACCCTGATGCTCTAGTGTTTAATTTGGTAGTTGTCTTTTAATTCTATTTGCCATCAGCTGCAAATCTTACTTCCCATGCCCTTCTTTCACACCTCCAACATCTGTAACCTACTGATGCAGCACAATGGTGATCTTGGGAGAAGCTTTCTCCAAAAATTTAGTAGAGTCAAATTAAACAAGAGTTGTCTGGAACTGTGGAGAAAGAATTTTTCCCATGGGTGAAGGTATATGAGTATATGCTATGAAGCTACCTCTCTCTGTGCAAAGTAAGCACTTTTTGTCAGGAGATTAGTAACTTTAGTATTTCCCAATATACCAGTATTTTAGTTGAAATACGTGGCATAATCAATAGAAAGAAGTAAATGGGTGATTAGTGAAGATCTGTTTGTTTTACTGCTTACTGCATGGTTGCTAAGGAATGACTTGGAAGATAGTGTCCAGGTTTGTGAAATTAAAGTTCTTTATCCATTACAGATTTTATTCCCCGTGTGACTCTGTGTCAGTAGCACACATTGAAACTCAAAGTTATTCTGGTCTCCTTCATTACATGTATGCTGATTGCTACTGAAAAACTGTGATTTTACACATGCTACGCTATAGAATCTCAAAACTTAATGCAATTGTTTGGAGAATCTTTATTTTTTTTGACCAAACCTCCCCCCCCCAAACAACTCAACCCAAACACTCTGGATTTGTTCCTTTTTATTTGTTTACAAGGATATGATTGTGAAACACTACTAATAAACTTTTATTAACAATAATAGATAACAGCTGTGAGTAACGTGGACAAAAAGCCTGTTCAAAGATTCATTCCTAGGTTGCATGTCATGTTTAAATCTTTAAAGTATAATATTTTCAGAGATCAAAGTCCCTTCTTTTTCTTTCCCCAAAGAGATGTTTGAGGTTATACGTGAACTGAACACACTGAGTGAAGTTTTAGTTTCTATCAGATATTAATTAACGGAGAACTAGAGAATGAGGGAATAAGGAGAACAAGCCAGGTGGATGGGCAGGTGACCACATGCACTCTTTCTCATGCACCACCCAGTGGATTAGTTGGCTACCAGTGCATCCTGCCACTTCCTCAGGACTATGTAATGAACCTGCCATAGGTGGATTTCATTGTGTGGGTTGTGGTGGACGTGTGGGTGGCACAGCGCAAGAATTTGTTGTTAACTTGCTGTGCTTTGTCACTCAGAACAGTGCACTCTCTTATGCCTGCATGGAAGGATGGCTAACGTGACAGCTTTGATGCAATTAGTACTGTGGAAAGTTTTCTTCTGTCTGGTGTAAGTCTGCCAAAGGATAGCCTCATCGTCTGGATGCTCTGTCTCCATCAGTATTGTCACAGGCCCTGGTAGTGCTGTCAGTCTATAAAGAATCTTTTCTGAAACCTGCTGCAGAAGTAGTGTATACCCTTCCAAAGGTATGTAATATGTATTTTGCTTTTCTTTAAGCTGGTTAAGAATGTTATTGAAGAGCTGATTAGCCTCTTGTTGAAGCCTCTCATTCAATCTGCCTTGAAATTCTTTAAGTATAAAGTAGCAAACTGATCTGTGAGGGAGAGATATTTGGAATGGGTGACCATGGCATGGCCACAAATATGGGAAAGTTGGCTACCTTTGGCTTGATGTCCTGTCCGGAGAGGGCAGGCGGTTTTCCTGCAACTCAAACTTGTATCTGAAACTTGCGGGTTGTCCTGTCCTCTGCTGTAACATAAACCAAGATGTGTAGCATAGACCATATAACGCAATGTTGCGTACCGCTATTTGCTGTTGTAAAAATCAGATGTAATTCTTCCAGGTTTTTCTCTGTTGTGTGAAGGATCATGGACTCTGTTATGGATTGTTTAACCATAAGGTTCCAAATCCCAGAGAAATTAATTTTATCAAAGTCTTCTGAGAAATAAGTAAAAACTTTGTTGAAAGCAAAATCTTTTTTTCAGTGTTTTTCCCGAATGAAATATTGTATAAACCATTTCACTTTTTCTGGGGAGATCTCTATGGTATTTGTAGAACTTCTGTTTCTACAAAATCCAAAACTAGTAGTTAGAAGCAATGACTGAAGGAAGATTCTTCTTGCCAAATTTTATCAACCCAGGAGAGGAAGGTTTTCCCTCTGCTGCTTCTCATGCATGTTATAGCATTACTGATTTTGTCTGTAACTGGAAGCTCATCCTAAGTGAAGATAGGCTTCTCAAGGAATGTATTCAAACTCCACACCGTTGACAGCTCTGCTGACACTGAGCAGATGTTGAAAAGGCTAGTTACAGTGCTGACTTGTACTTTCATAGTCTTTGGCCAATACTTTTAGTATCTATCCTTTTAGGCAGCATTGTCCTGCCCTACGTTGGTCTAAACAGTCCTTAACAGTCTTTAGCTGTGCAGAGAATGAGCACAGGTGGGTTCATCATCAAAAGTACCTGGTATTTTGCCACCTGTCTTTTATTCGGTGTTATTTGGACTTCCTTCCAAACCTTTCTGTAAGCCAACTTCGCAGCAATTCACTCTCCGGTTACTCAATATAATATCAATGTAATAAGCATCCAATTTCTCTTTGTGCTGTAGTTGAGTACCCCTCTGGTTGCCAGTGTTTTTACTGGTTTTGCTGTATATACCAAGCCACTGGATAGCACAGGAAGTTTGTCCTCTGCTTAGGCTGGCTTAATCAAGCATTCAGCAATGATATCTTAGCAGCCAGGTTTGGAGGGCGTCAGCTCAGAATAAGGGAAGGAGCTATTTTGGGTGGTATTGCTCCACTGCAGACAGAGAGATGGTGGATAAGCACATATATTAATAAAGACTGAATTTTGGAAGACACCAGATACTGAAGTGGTGAGTGCCATGAAAGTACCTAGATAAAATATTTTCTGGGAGGCTGCCAATATAACATCAAATGAAGTATGAAGTTAACACCTCGTGTTGCATGGTGGCTACGTATGAACATTTCACCCTGAAGACGAGAAAATGATAGCACTGTGCTATCAGCAACTTTCAAGTATTCATATAGCCTGTTGGAAAACTAAGTCCTCATAATGAAGGTATCTGGCTATGAGAAAAATTATGAGATAGCACTTAATAGAATGAAGTTAAGAGAAGTCAATAACAAATACAGGTTAATTGGTAAGTAGAGCAGCAAGCACATAGATACAGCAGTCCGTTGTCTGAACAGAATCGTCTTTGCAGCCTTTGCCATTGGGTCAAACCAATAAAACATTGTAGTGCTTTACATATAAGCAAATAGGTAGGTAAATAAGTAAGTTTTAGGAATCATAGAAATAGTTAAGCTCACCAGTACATCTTTGGTACAGAGATAAAATTACAGTGCAGCACCCTTATCTCTGCTTTTGGTCATAATATTGTGCACTTATATTGGCAGTTCCTTTCTCTGCCTCTCTCTCCCTTTCCCTCTCTTTGGTAACACTGTCCAGATTTTCTCTCCCATATGTGGGGCCTCACATTAGGGTATCATATTTTTTCCTATCTGGTGGCCTGCAGTTTGTCCATTCCTCTATCACTCGAGTGTTTCTATTTTGGTACCAACTTATAACATCCCAGGCTTTCAGATCAAGGGTTTCTAACAGAGATATTGTGCTATGGATCTGCTTCCTTCCCATTTGTGATCATAAAAAACCCACCCTTCTTGCTCACACAAGGCCCCTGTGACAACTGTAGGAATTGTTACTCGGAAATTCATACAAGAAAACTATTTTAGTGAATTTCCCTGGCTGCATTTGTGTAATAAATGATTTATTCCACACCTCATCTTCTCATTTCTTCCTGTTTATCATCACTGAAGATAAGAAAGGCTTAAACCATATGACCAGTCAGTGCTCTGAGGGCACCATAAAATGCTCCACAAACTGGCACATGACATTTCTTTGAAGTGCTGCAGAACCCAAGTAAAGGTATGATGAGCATTGATTTGTAGTCTTGAGAGGGTGTTTTTTTCCAAACCCATGTGAAGGGTTTCCTGCTGATGGAGAGATGGGTTCCAAAAGGAAAACATGAGGTGATGAGAAGGCAGGATGTGGACAAGTAACTTCAAAATCTCTAAAAAGCTAATGTTGCCAGGTGACAATAAACATACTTTTAGCATATGTTATAAAATAGTCAAACTTCGAACAAAATGGAAGCATGAAGGCAGCATAACCTATATACCCCTATATAACCCTTTTCTTAGTGGCTTGGATAGAACTGTAATTGTGTTAATGTAGGGAATGAGTGAGGGCAAGAAGAAGGGTGCACAATTGACAGAGCAGGGTCAGACAGTGTTGTCATATTGGTTATTTGTATTTCCATAATATTCTGTGCACTTACTGTGCTTCTGTTAAAAAAGAGAGTTCCTCTCTACTGTGCAAGCATCTAGGGAAGTCAAATAGTCCCTTGGGTCACCACCATTATCTTTGATGTGAACATGAGCACCTGGGGATTAAGGGAACCCTGCGAGTTAACTCAATCAACCTGAGTTCGGTTGATGGTCGGACTAGATGACCTTAAAGGTTCCTACCAACCTAGACAATTCCATGATTCTATGAAACTGTGTGTCAGAGGGAAGGAGGTGAGAGCTCTACCTCCAAAATAAAGGACTCACCTGCTCAGTGCCAGCAGGTACCTATTCTTTTTGCCTGAGGCTTACTATGAGCTGGTGACTCGTCCTAGGTCCTCTCCATTTACAAGAGAGGAAATACTGACAAGGATGGAATATCATTTGCACTTATTAGCCATTTATAGTTCTGGCAGGCCTGCTGACTGGGAGAAAATCCACCCAGATTTTCTTGCCTTTTGCCTCGTGGCTGCATTTGTCTTGTCTTTGGCAGTGGTGTCCACACTCCTGTGCAAGTTCTCAAGCTGAGAAGTGCACATTCATTGCATTCACACTGCTGAAGTTTCGAGGTCCCTGTCAAGTACAGCCGCCACATCTATAGTGTCCACAGGAGAAGTATCTAACCACGTGCAAGATCCTTCTCTGTGATAGATTTCCCTTGTCACGGGACAATTTAATTTGACACAATTTACATGCAAAAAAATTTAAATATTACTTAAAACTGGATTTAAAACTCTCGTTTTCCCAGTCCCTTGTTTGTCTGCTGCCTTTGTGTTTTGGTCAATCCTGAAATAAGAGGGGAAAAAGACATGGTAAAGTAAAAAAAATGCTAGCAATGGATGAGGAAGAAAGGCAGTCAATGAAGGTGAAAAAAACCCAAACCTGTGAGAATATGAAAAATACCCATTTTTGGTTTTCAGTTTTTGCAAAAATATAAAAAGTCAATATTAATACGATGATATTTTCACACACACAAACTTTTTCTGTTGGAATTATGATCCATACTTTTTTTCAGGCTGCTAAAGTGCTTTTATATATTTTATCTGCCCTGTGACAGGATAGTTTCATAGATTTTTCTAGCTTTAAGCTACTGTGGTTTTGGTCTTACTGTGTCACTTGCTAAAGTTTTGTCATTTACCATCTGCTGTTATGCTCCTCAGAAACAATCTTGTTAAAGTGAATATACGACACCATAACCAAGAAACCATTGTTCTAAGTGTTTTATTACAAAAAAAAAAAAAAAAAAAAAAAGAGACAAAATCTCAAACCATAAGAGCACTTTGATTGACAAAGCCCACTTAGTGGTCTATTTTAAATCGATTATTAATTGAAATCTAGATAGCCAAAATATTAGCTAGTTCCAGGATGTGGAGTTCAGCTCTGTATTTCATACTGAAATATTTTCTTGAGAAGGATAACATCTTTTTGTCTGACTGTGTACTATCTAAGATTTATGATGCCCCTAGTTTTTAATTTCTGTGGTTTATTGTGTTTGGGTTTTGTAAATAATGATGTAGTAGGTAACTATAACATTGTCCCTTAGCAACTCCAACAAGTTTGTGAAACAAAACTTTTCATTTTTGTGACATATATCCAATTCATCTGAATTCTCTTGAGTAATTTGGGATAAATATGACACACGTTTATTCAGATCTGAAATACACAATGAAACATTCAAATACATGCAGAAATGCCATTAAACCAGTGACTCCCTTATCCTAAGCAATACGTTCAGAATTTTTAGGACACAAAGAATCGTAAGGGCATTTCACTAGGTACCATTTACCAACTGCAATATGTGGTTTACCTATCATTACAAGCTATGGCTCTAGCTTATTTGAATTGTTCATCACAGTCTATACCTTATGACTTTGGTAACTGTGCTCAGGCATCTACACAGTATTTACCTCTCTAGCAGGAGACCTAGTTACACACCACACACACCCCCATCTTTATGCACCAGTTAAGTTGAGAGATTGCAGATATTTCAGAGGATCATTTTGGCCAGTGCTGCCATAGTTCTGGGCTCCAGGGAGAGAATGCAAGGGAAGGAGGAAAAAAATGCTTCACAGTCCCTCGGGGAAGATACCCACTTTACACCGCTCGGGGAACCAAGGCCTGCCCTAACAAGGCAGCCAGAATTTCTCCTAGTGGAAATGGAATAATTCCAATGGAGTCATCTATATGCTCCACGTTTTCCTCACCCAGGCGTGTAGGAGTTGTGTCTGGGCAGATTGGGTACAGTTTCATTCTGTTCCAGAATTAGGAGAGCAGATGGGTGACTTAGAGTCATATTTCCCTCCCATCTCTGATCCTGTACTGAATCCAGATCAACATCTCTGTTTTCCATCTCATCACCCTCATTCCCTTCTTTTATCCAGGCTAATTCTTTTCTCTCCTGCCTAGCCTCCTCAGGGAGACGTTTTCTTATTTCATCAGTGGACTGTTACCAAATGTTTCCTCTGGGCATTATGATAAAGGATGAGTGTTGGTCCAAAGTTAGAAGGAGATAGGGAGTATTTTTCTTCCACCCCCTGTTCCCTGTCATATTCCAAGAGAATGAAAGTAAGCTTGTACTAAAATCACAATTTGCTTGTTTGTAATCTATTTTAAAGGATAAGGAGATGGCTTGTTAGAGCTATCTTGTATTTCAGGAATGATGATATTGTCTTTACATAGGAGAGATGCTCATTTGAGCAGGGTATTCTGCCTTTAGTGTTCCTACATTATTCTCTTTGTAAGAGTCCGTCTCAGAATTGTTGCTGCTGTTGCTTTGAAGTGAACTCCTTTGAAGTGAGGGCAGGTTTCTAACTGTAACACTTTTGATTCCAAAATATTCTTCATGAGGAAACCAAAATTATTTCAGTGTTCACGTGGCTTTATGGGTTTGTTTCAAACTTTCCACAACACATTTTTCACCTTTTTGATGCTGAAGTGCTGTGGGGAGAGCTGGGGCTGTTTTATTCTTGGCTGTAGTTCTTTAGTCCATAAAATGTATGGGAAACTTAAGTGAAAAAATGGGAATACAGAGTCTACCTTATATGTGTGTGTGTATATATATATATATATATATGTCTATACAGATCTACGCTTTATCTCTGGAGACTGCTCCTTGCAAGTTCCTATTAGGTGCTTGGTTTTGTCTACATTTCCCTGGCTCTTTTTTAAAAAATGTAAATCCCTCTTGCTACTTGTTGTGGTTTCAGCCAAATTTACCAAAACCAGACTGACAGATGGCCTTTCCTCCCCCAAAAAGAAAGGAGAGGAAGAGGATAAAGAGATTTACTAGTCTGAA